>JARJDW010001455.1:0-20038 GCA_030264715.1 Adinopsis sp. GC000173
ATGTCAAGTGCCAAATTTATTACATTATAAAATGAAATTTAAAAATATTGGAGCATTAATATTTTGTTGAACCGATACACAGGTACAGTCAATGTACAAACAGTTTTATGTTTTTTTTAACACGAAAAATTTCCAAATACATAAACAAGGACGATCCGCACACAAACAAAACACATTCATTTGTGTGTGTGTATCGTTGTTGTTCACGTGTGAAATTCATGATTTGTATGAGAATAATAAAACAAGGTAGGATTTTTGTTAATTTCATTTCATTTCTAATCGCTCCGTATTGTGCAATTATTACATGTCTTAAGCTAATTGATATTGTAAAACGAAATACTTGCAATGTGTTTGTTTTCATTTATGTACAATATTATAATATAACATAAATTTATTATAGAAATGTTGACTGAAAACAAAAATAATTGATAATACAAATTGAGCAGATTTAGAATTAAAATATATTGCTAGAGTGTAAGTAATTTTAAGGCCAATATGTAAAATGTGTGCCTAAAACGTATTTTATAACAGTCTGATTAAGCAGTATATTATTACTATCACTTTACATGTATTTCATGATAACAGATGCATAAAGAAAAAACATATTTAAAGGAATTTATTGTTAGTTTGTAAGTTATAAAATGACAAGTTCTTAATTGTACCGATTATGTTAGTTAATAATTGTCATAATATCAAATAAAATCAAATCTAAATTTCTGTTAATCAAAATGCAATGGAATTTTTANAAATAAAATTGTGAAATTACTAAAAGAAATGAGAGGAAAAAAGAATTTGGAGGCGCCGGGCATCGATCCCGGTACCTCTCGCATGCTAAGCGAGCGCTCTACCATCTGAGCTACGCCCCCGTTACTGTTACACCGCAATATTTACGCTCTTAATGGCGCAGTGTAATTAAAGTTGCCTATAATAATTTAATTTTTTTCGGTAAATTACAATGATTTTATTAAATTGCACCATTATACAATACTCCTTTTCTAATTGTAATCATTATTAATTGGCCAAATTATTCTGCTTCGCATACTTTTTATTGCATTAATGATATCGTAATTAGGTGATGAGTGATGTAATGCTTAAAACATCTGTTGATGTTGTTTCGACAATTAATCGCGCATATATTCGAATTCCAAGTTTGTTTGAAAAGGGGTGCGAAATAGTTGGTAGCCGCGTTGGCGCCAGAACGCTTTTCTATCGACCGGAGAGAGCGTCGTTGCTCATTGAACAGGCGGAGAGTCCCAGACTTTTTTTTATTATTATACGAACATACACATACAACACACACATATCTACACTATATTATAGCATGTGGTCTGCCACTTCATCACACAAATACAAACATTAATTTACTTGATGTCTTAATATCATTTATTACCAATCATAAACATCGAACGTATTTATTACCTCGAAATTATAGCGAAACCCAAGCACCACGCTAATAATTCAAAATTTACCATAAAGCAATGTAGAAAATGCTTTTCGTGCGTATGTTTTTTTCTCGAGATTGTTAGAAGGGACGCTAAGCGGGTCACTCCTTCATAAACATTTTAATACGTTAGAAGCTTTTGCGAGTTACCAAATAATTTAAATTGGATTCTATTTTCCTGAATTTTTATGCATAATAAGCTGAAAATTGAAGGGAATGCGTGAAAAGATTGAAATACAGTTATAAATTTGCAAGTTTTATTAAAATAATTGACTTAATAATTTTTATTTCTAAATTAACAAGCTCATTATGAATATAAACGTCAAAATCGTAATGGTGTTATGTTTTTGTTTTGCTAAAAATACAGCTGAAGTAATTATCTATTAAATGGTGTTTAAAAATAAACAAATTAAGTAAATATTTTGCTTTCAAGGCGTTAATTCGAGTAAAATTGAAGCAGATGTCTAGAAGGATTGCAAAACAGTTACAATTTCTCTTATATTAGTAACTTTTATTAAAATAATCTAAATAGATATTTTTATTATTATGATTATGATTTTTAATTTAACAAACTGAGTACCAATATAAATATTAAAATCTCAATTGTGTTAATGTTATTTTTCTAAAAATAGATCTGAAGTAATTGTCTATTAAATGTTGTTTCAAAATAAACAATTATAAACAAAAAGTAAATATTTTACTTTTAAGGTGTTAATTCGTGCAAAATTGAAGGGAATGCGTAAAAAGTTTTAAAAACAGTTACATTTTCTTTTAAATTTGTAACTTTTATTAAAATAGCCGACTTAATAATTTGTATTTTTAAATTTACAAATTTAGTATCAATATAAACGATAAAATTTTAATTGTTTTAATATTTTTTTGTTACTAAAAATACAGCTGACGTAATTTCCTATTAAGTGTTCTTTGAAAATAAACAATTTTAATAAATATTTTACTTACAAGTACTTAATTCCAGCAAAATTTAAAGAAATGCTTAGAAAGATTGAAAAACAATTACATTTTCTCTTACATTTATAATTTTATCTAAAAAATCGATTTAATAATACAGCTGAGGTAATTGCCTATTAAATTTTGTTTAAAAATAAACAATTTTAGTAAATATTTTATATACATTCTGTCAAAGTAAAGTGGAAGGAAATTCGTAAAAGATTGAAAAACACTTACAATTTCTCTTATACTTGCAATTTTTATTAAAAAAATCCGACTTGACACTTTCTATTTTTAAATTAAGTAGCTCGATATCAATTTCTGCGTTAAAATTTTAATGATGATAATGGATTTTTTCTAAACGTTTTATATAGCTGACGTAATCATCTATTAAAGTTTTGTTTAAAAATAGACAATTTTAGCAAATATTTTGTGTGCATTACATCAAATTGAAGGGCATGAAAATAATATTTGTAAATTTTATTAAACAAATAGATTTAATTAATATATTTTCAATGTAACAGGTTCGGCATTAATTGAAACGTTTCAATCCTAATGATGATTATCGTTTTTACTAAACGATTTCTACAGCTGACGTAATTATCTACCAAATTTTATTTAAAAATAAACGATTTTAGCAAATTTTTACTTAGGTCTTGTCAAGGTGTTAATTGGGAATTACAAAAAAAAGGAAATACGTAAAACGCTTGACACTTTCTTAAGCTTTATTAAAAATTTAATATAACAAATTTATTTCTGAATAAATAAGCTCAACATCAATTTAAAACGTTGAAATCTTAATAATTTATTATTTATGGTTGCAAAACACTAATAAATTTTGCCTAATTTATTAAAATTCGCTTTAAAATAAATACTTTTTAGCAAATACCTATTTATCTTAGATTTGTCCGGATGAATGATTTCTAAATTTTTTGTCAAACTATAATACTTTCTTCAACTGGCGTAATTATTAAACTTTATTTAAAGATCAATAATTTTAGCAAACGTTTATGGGGCAAAATCAATTTCTGTTTTTAAAATAACAAGCTCCAGCCTTAATTTAAACGTTAAATTCTAATTATTTATTGTGCAAATGACTCTTCTTCGATTGATAAATTAAATTTAAATAAGTAATTTATTTTTAGCAAACGTTTTGCCAGGGTATTCATAATAATTGAAGGAGAACCCAGAAAAAAATTAAAAAGTAGTTAAATTGTTAGGTACATTTGAAAATTGTATATAAAAAAATTGACTTAACTATGGCCCATGTTTATTTTTAATTAATAAACTCAGCACTTTTGATTTAACGTTGAAAATTTAATGATTTATTGTTTTTTTACCACATGGTAATAAATTTTGTTCGATCGACGTAATTATTACCTAAATTTTATTTAAAAATATTATCAATCAACAGAATTTTCAAGGAATTTATCGCAAATCGTACAATAATAAAAAATTAAGAAAAAAATGATTGAAAATCAATTTTACATTTGCAAATTTTATTAAAATTGTATATTTAAACAAAAAAATATTTAATGATTTATTTGGCAATTATTAAATGCTAATAAATTTAGTTTGATTGACGTAAAAAAATAAATTTTCTTTAAAAATAAATAATCTATTTGTCGGGGCGTTGATTATGGATTACACAAAAAATAATCATCCCATCATAATTTATCTTTATCTTTCGTATATTTTGTTCATCATAATAAATATGTTGACATTGTCAGACAATTAGCCAATGTTTTAATTTTTTTTTTTGTTGGAAACCAGCCTACATACCGCACACGTGACGTATTCGCTAAATGAAAAACGAGCGTAGTTTAAATATCAATAGTGTATGTAGGTACGGACACACACAGTGGGACAATTTTAAATAATAATATGCGATGCAATTGCGAATTTGAATGTGTTGCCAATGATAATATTTATCGAAAATGTTTTTCCATTATTTTGATTCAGAAACTTTGTTTGCATTTCTAATCAGAAAAAATAGGGCACTATACATTGCAAATCAATAAACCACTTTGAACAATACTCTGCTAGATTGAAGATATTCCCCATATAGATAGATATATTTAATTTTTTTTTGCGAGCAACGCGCGTCATTCGCATTATGTAATAATTTGTGTACATAAATTGAATGTCAATTTTTTGGCTGTACGATCAAAAATAATATTTTTCTCTCCTCTCTATGTGCTAAATTTAGCATGTTTTTTTCACAATCCATTAAAATGTTGTCAAGTTTTTCTGGGCTTGTTAATTATCACTTATGTGATAAGAAAAACAAGCAAACTAGAAGCTTTTTTTCTATTCTCTCACTCTCTCGCTCGTTCGCCTCGCCTCGCCGCTCTGCGTTGCTTTGAAGTTCGTTTTGCGTCACGCTTTTCCACATAATCTTTTTACCCTCTTAAATCTGGATGATAAGCGCCCGGCAAATAATTGGACATTTTCATTAAATGTAATAATTAATTTTTGATGCGCGCTAAAATTAGCAGCATGTTGGTATATGTACTCGTACTGGTTAATGCAGTGGCGCTGTTTATTTAAACAAAATGTGCAAAACACACAAGTTGCATCAACAATGTCTAAATTTAAATCTATGTTGGTCGAAATGCCGGGTGGGAGATTTTGAGATAGTTTAAAGCTTAAAAATATCAACATGAACGTGCCATAAAGTCTGTAACGGTCGCGCTAACTTTGCGCAAAAATCGGTTTGTTTAGTGCGTGCGGGTAAATTCATTGGGCAGTGAGTGCGGGCCACGGTCCCAACCTTGGCTCCCTCTGTGTGGCTGTGCGTGTATATATGTGTGTGTGTATGTGTGTGTGTATGCGAAGATCTTTCGCCGAACGCTGGAATAGTTGGAGCCGCTCCAATCTCTCAAATATCTGAATTCTTTCAAGATTTGAATTATTGCACTCTTGTTTAACATAAATCCACCATTTGCGGGGCGCAAAGTTTGTGTGTGTCTTTCTTTCTTTTCTTCCTCTCTCTTGTGTCGGCGGCGGTTCGATTAATTAATTTACGAGCGGACGATGAACCTAACGCAGCCGGAAGACTATTTGAGCGAGATCATCAAGCTGCAATTGCGGAAGCCGAAACGCTGGAACTGGGAGCTAACGACGTCCAAATCGTCGCCGCACCTATGCCTCCCCATTATTCAGCTATTTGATGCAAAAGGTAGACTGTTAGTGGAGGCAAAGGACGGTGGCGGTGACGGTGACGGTGAGCGTCGCACGTGGCACAGTAAATCGTACGCCAACTTGCAAACCAAACTAGATGGTGGTGAGCGTCGAACGAAGCACAGCAAGTCATATGCCAATCTGCAGCAGCATCAAGATGATACGTACTTCCTGCGCTCGTCCGACGCCGGCACGCTGCTGCTCAAGGAGTTTAGCTTCAAATCGTCGCATCGACGACGGAGACGCTTCGAAGATCCCCAACAACAACAGCCGTTGTCGTCGTCGCAGCAAAATCAATATGAAAAAACGGCACGATCCTCATCGCAACCACCGCGTCGCCTCACCCATTCGCAGAGCGACGTGCTCGATAATCAATTAATTATTGACGATAAGATCGTCGGACGCAAACGGCGCCGCAAGACACGTCGTCGTAACACCGACGGACGCGGAAATGAAGGTAGGTGGTAAGCGCAAACATTGCAGCGAGCGTCGTTACTTACTTTTACGTACGATTTGAATTGCGGCCAAATCAAGCGCCGCGCGCTTTGATTTATTAAAACGCAATGCATTGATTTACCAAAACTTGTGCGGTTTGTGTGTGTATGCCTAGCTAGAAGCTAGTGGAAAAAAGATCGATCGTCGACGGTGGTGTAGACTGTGCATGCAAATCTATTGATTAGGAAATCGCCGCGTGTCATGTCTGCATTGAAATTGATGCGAGAAACATTTGAAATTTTAAATTAACACCATTAAAGTTTTACGTATTTCGCTATAAGCATTGCCTCAAAACAAACATACAAAACAATAGTTTTATTGTGTTTAAGAAATTACAAAAGCAAAAAATGTACACAACATTTTGCAAAAAATATTGTAGAAATTACAATAAAAAATATATCCACTTATAAAATAATCTATCTATGGCAGTAGTATCCAAACAGTGGGGCGCGCCTCCCCAGAGAGACGCAAGACTATTCTAAGGGAAGCACGAAATCAGCAAAACTCAGAGCAAAGAACAAATTTCTTGCTTCATCTCTTTCAACTAATACTGAATTTTGTTTCATTTTCACTTATTTATGCAGCATTTTCAGAATCTGCAGACTTTGTAGTACTCCATATTTATAAAATTGGGTTAGGAGGTATATCGAGAAGCGCAACGATTATCTTATAACAAAAAGCATTGCTTAAATGAACAAAAAGGATTGAAAACCTCTGGTTTATGTATTATATGTTAGGAAGATCAATTTCTAAATGTTTTACATAAATAAGTTTGGGGTGGAATAAAATTTTATAAAAATTAGATCAGACATGTAGAAAAATAGAAAATATTGTATTTCAAAATTTAATAAATTAAAATAACAACCATAAAAATTATAGCAGTGGTTTCCAACATGTGGAGCACGCCATTCTAAGGGAACATAAGTTGCAAGTGGGCGTAATTGAAATTAAAAACAAGAAAAAGTACGCCGTTTATTTTCAAAAATCAAGAAAAATCAAAGCAAAATTCTTTTTTTTTTGTTCAATTTCCTTCAACATCTGCATGTAAGTATCTACTTCAGTGTAATAATGAAAAATGATATCGATCACAATTTCTCTGCTAGCGCAATAGAGATCGTTCGGTAATCATTTTGAGGTTTGTGTATAAAAATCTAAAAAAGTGTTGAGGACCCAAATTTATAAAATTAGATTTTTACAGAAACGAAAGAGGACGCAATGACTATTTTATAGCAGAGATGTAGTACAAAAGTCTTATAGAAGTTAATTTTATTCTAACAATTAAATATACTGAGTCATTGCAGCTATAAAAAGCGTAGCCTTAGTATTTTTTTGGAATTTATTCAAAAATGTCGAAAATTACAATTTTAAAATTTCATAATATTAAATAATAAAATAAATTACAATAACAACCATAAAAATTGCCAAGAATTACAAAAGTCAAAAATATATTTGGTCATTTGCGAGTAATAAATACAAAACAATGTAAATATACCAAATTATGGATTGGTTAATATTTTGATAAAAACGCACGAATGCAAAGTAAATAAATGGGAGGTTAATATCCGCACATTTATTATTTTTGCCAGCAACGTTTAATCGGCGCGTAATTTCGCATGCCGCACCGAACGCGCGCGTATATTGATTAAGAAGTCGTCCAATTTGTGTGTATGTGTGTATGTGTGTCATCGGGGGTGTAACGCGCTCGCACCCGCACCGTCATCGCACCGTCGCCGCCGCCGCCGCCGAAAAATATTTTTTGCTATTTATTGTCTTCTGGAAGCAATTTTCTGCGTGATTAATAATCTTGCAGGAAGCATTAATAATCTTGGCTTACAAAAGCCGCCCGCCCGCCTGCTGGCTGCTTGTGCTGCTGCTGCTCCTTGCTTGCTTACGGGCTCGCGCGCGCGCTTATTCATAAAAAACGCTTTTAATTATTTACACGTTGAAAAAGTTTCCGGTGGATTTAACGCCCCGAAGAATCGCGCCGCATTTGCATGTGCACGCGTTCCATACCCGCGCCCTCAACGCCCAACGTTCGGAAACATGTGAATGGGAAGATAGATTACGATAGTAAGACAACGATAATCTATTTAAGTAGAAACTTTGCCCATTTATATGTAGTTTGTTTTTAATCCAGGCGAAATTATTTAAATGGAATTGCGGCAGCAGCAGCACCAGCAGCCACATCATCAAATTTCCACCAACAGCAGAGAAAAAAAACGCCCGGGTGCAGCACACACAAGTTGTGCGCTGCGAACTTGTGTCGGTGATGTTGAAGTTATATATATGTATGTGTATGATGTGTAAGATATTTTTCTGCTTTGGCATTTCCCTGGGCAATTCGTCTTATGCGTGTGGCATCCAAAACATGCCCCCGTATTGTTGCAACAATGATGGATTTGCATAAATCTATAAAATTTCCTCCGTCGACGAATTATTGATGGGGGTGCGAGAGAGAGGGAGAGAAGTTTGTCGATGCGCCCGGCGATCGAAATTTTTCACGCCGGCAAAACCATTTATATAAACTCACGAAGTTTAGCTGTTTATAAACAACGTAAAAAGCCGTTTTAATAAATTATTTAGAACGTGGCGCGCACAATAATAAATTGGCGTTTTAATGAAATGAAAATCGCTGTTTATGATTGCGAAAATTCCCAATGTCTTTTATGTCAAACTAAGAAGAGAAAAAAATAATCACCTACGGTCGTAATATTCACATTACGCGACCCCCATGAAAACCACATTTAAAAATCATTATACGCGACGACGATTTAAATATCGTAAATGTATATAGAAAAATTTTAAGCGTTCCTGGAAAAGTAAATTTTGCGTTTGCCGAGAATCTATATATTTCATAGTTTTTACTTAGTCCCTCACCTTTTTCGAGCGAGCATACATTTTTAATATGTTTTAGACAAAGTTGGACCCGCTATAAAGAACAAAAACGTTTTCTACCTATATGTAAAATGGCATATCATGAATTTATTTTGCAACATTAAAATATTTATCATAAAATCCGGGCGAAAAACGCATTTGTAACACTAAAATTAGATAAATATATATAAAAATTACTATAAAACAATAATAAGCCAACAAATTGAGAAATACAATATACCTACTTCCAGACACGAATAAAGGAGTAAACTCTATAACATTTTTAGAAAATAATTAACACATTTTAACTGGTGCTGCCAACCATAAGATAAAATATATTCCATTAATCAGAACGAAATTAGCGGGCTAACATGTTGTATTTGAATATTCGGATTCATTTCTCTATCCGAATATTTTAGAAGTTCCGAATATAGTTGGATATATATACCGATACTTTTTTAGTAACTATCCTTTTAGATTCACCTACAAGAATATAAGAAAGTCCGAAGGCAGAAACCTTTTTTGGCTGCAACAACATATTTTCGGCCACGTTGAATTAATTTTACAGGAAGGTGGTTAAAACTTCATAATATCAATACATTATATAAGTTATTTTGATTGAGTATTCGAACAAGTTGTCCAAATTGACTCATTCGGTTAACAAACTATCCGGATAACCGAATAGACGGTTTAAATTAGAAGAAACAATCCGGAGAAGAATAGATATTACTTTAACCTGTTAACTGGCTAATCGGAATCTGGTTGACAGCCTTAATATTAACCATAAGGCAACGATTATGCTGTAAATAAGCGAAAAATTGTGAATTATTTAATCTCAATCCTTTGGGTGTAAGACGCACTTGTAACACTAAAATAACTAAAATAATTGGCACATATTGCAACAATTATGCTGTAAATATGCGAAAAATTATGAATTACTTATTCTCAATTCCTTACTAATTATATTTTATTACAGTTTACAAATAGGTATTTCTTTCTTAAAATTAGAATGTTGTCTAGACTAAATAAGTATACTTTCCTATTGATTCTTTGTAGTTTTAAAGATTTATATTTCGCAATGCAATAACACAAAACACTTTCGAGAACCTTTCAACAATATGATATGTCTACATATATTTGTATCGTGATCGATCATCATCAGAAATCTTGTAATGCCAAAGACAAGAGTGGCTAAAGCAACATTTATTAATATTTCATTCTGAAAGGGTGTTAGCTGCAAGGAAAGTGATCTTAATCCGATGTTTTTATGTAAGTGCTTACTGCTATTAGTGGTTACGTTATTCAAAGTATAGCAAAACGTATGTTTTATATATGAAATTGAGCTCATAATTAGACCTAAATTAGATAATAATTAATATTTATATCAAGTTTTGTTGAAACCTGTTAAGGTATTTGGACTGTAAGTACTTGAGCGCTAAAATTGCGAAAAGACAGACAGACTGACAGGCCGACTTTTTTAAATCTACTTTTATAAGCCCAAGAGTCCCTAATAATATTTAGGAATATTAAAATCTAGCAACATTTTTTTCTGCACTGAATTGTCCTCGTAATTAGATCTAAGTTAAATGGAGATGAATATTCGTAGCAAGTTTTCTTAAAATCTTTTAACCTGGTTAGTTTGTATACAACTTGTGCATAAAAATTGCCAAAAACAGACGGACTGACAGACTGACTTTTCTTAAATACATTTTTATAAACTCCAGAGTCTCTAATTCTGTTTATTTAGTGGTTAGGTATACTATAAACTGAAGCAAAAAGAATATTTTTATGGATGGAATTGTCTTCATAATCAGGTCTAAATGAAATGGAGATGAATATTTTATGCAAGTTTCGCTGAATTCTATCAAGTTGTTTAGGCTGTACTTGATGGCAACAATTTATTTAGCAGTGAGGTATATTAAACTGTAGCAAAACAAATATATTTTTGAAGAGAATTGTTTCCATAATCAGATCTAAGTTGAAATTCGTATCAAATTTTGTTGAAATCTGTTAAGTTGTTTAGGATGTATGGTACTTGACCGCAAAAATTACGAAAAGACAGACTGACTATCAGACCGATATTTTTATAAAGTCATTCTTTGTAGACTCAAGAGTTCTTAATTATTATTGTTCAACTGGTTAAAATTAAATTTCGATTTTTGTTTTTCACTATTGCAATATCTTCCATTCTTATATATAGGCCAGGAAGCTAAAAGTGATCTAAAATGAGTCTTATTATATGATTACAATTAAAAAAAAAAACCTTTGAAATTGCAAGTGAATTTTATACATCGAATTTTACAATAATTAAATACTATTATTAAGTAAAGTGTGATTTGTTTAGCGACCACTTACAGGTCTTAAAACGAGCGCATATCGACTTTGATTTTTACGATGATGTGGCGCAAATAAATTACTTAAATTGCTTTTTGATATTCTCACATGCCACCAAACATAATGAGATAATTTAAATAGGGTGATAAATTTTCGCAACACCTTAATCCGCCGAAAAATTGCTTTAATAAACATTTATTTTCGCCGGGGTGTTTTATCGCCGTATCGATTCGGTCGAAAATTCAGTCTCTCCATGCCTCGTTGTTACACATCTTTTCGTTTTCATTTTCATTTCCACCATCCATTTGATGATGATGATGAGTTTTGAATTATACCGTCTAGTAACAATATGCTCATTCATTATCAAAATGCAATGCGGATTGGAGGGCGCGCGCGCGTATTCTATGATCGTATGATTGTTAGTGCGATGATGATCGTTTCAGCGCGCCGTATCGTTTGCCTCACCTTAATTAGATCGCCGATGCCCCAAAAAACAAAAACCAAAAAAATAAAACAAAATGTTCTTTTTGCGTACAACGTACGTATACGTGCGCCGCTCGTTGTTCGGCGAAGATCGCATCCACGGCCTCCACCCTGAAACGAAGAACGCGAGGCCCTAGGCTCGAGTTTGCGCTCGCGCAAACGACCTCGCCTCTTCACCTTACTTCCTCCAGCTCAAACCGGCCAGTGCTGTCGGTCATGCCATCCGTTTCACACGAAGAGCGAACGTGTGCACGTAAATAGAAAAAACTTACTCAACACTAAAAAACATTCCATCCCAGCCGTCTTGCAGCCGCAAACCGGACAATCTATGTGTGATATGCTGTGCTAACTTGTGTTGCCGCCGTTCGTTAAGCGAAGCTGGAGTTGTTTTAATTAACTAACACACCCTTTCTTCCCCGAAAAAAAAACAAGCAAGGTACTAATCGTCATCATCTACACTACTGCACCATAATACACGCATTGCATAAGTTTTTTTTATTCTATTGCCCTTCATTCGGTGCGCTTATCGACGGAACGCACGCCAAATTGCAGAATGAAAAAAATTATTATTATGCAATTAATTATGAATTATTTATAAGGTTTGTGTGTATATGTGTGTGTGTGTGTGTGTATTTTTTGTGCGATATATATAAATTGACTCGTTGCGAATTTATTAATGCGATATATGTATTGAGATTTCTGTAAATTGTCGGACCGTCTTGCAACTTTTCATGTTTGTTTTATGTGTGTGTGTGAGGGTAGTTTTATACAAACACACATACACAGTCAGGTAGAATTCTATCTATTTTAGCACACCTGTTCTCCCTCTCGCAAACGCACACACTATCGTATATACACGTACGGTTGGGGAATTCCCTTCTGCCTTATCAATTTCAATTTAAATACCAAATCATTGCAAGCTAAGCAAGCAATCAAACAAACAAAAATTAAATTCTCTGTTTTTTTATAAAAAGGAATGTGGTTATAATCGTAGTGTACTGCGGATTTACGCGGTAGCTCAGAGAAGACCGTGTAAAGCAAAAAATGTGAAAAAATAAATTAAGCTTACGTTGGAAATCATTTTAACAATAATTGACGCATTAAATCAAAATTTTAAAGTACATAACATGTTGATAACGCAGTTAATGTGAGAAATTAAACTCTCTTTTTCTATAGAAAGAAATGTAGTCACAATCGCAGTACACCTAACCTCCGATTTACACGGTAGATTGATTTCAAAGAAAACCGTGTAAAACGAATAATATATTTATTCAATACTTATGCCTACGTTGTAAAACATACTAACAATGACAGACGCATCAAATCCAAATTTTAATGTTACATGTTACATGTTACATGTTAATAGCAATGAATTAATACGCTGTTAATGTAAAAAATGAAACTTTCTGTTTTTTATAGAAATAAATATAGTCACACCCGATTTACGCAATAGATCGGTTTCAGAGAAAACCGCGTAAATCAAAACAATGGGTATAAAGCCCATATTTAGGTACTCAATATTTATGCTTACATTGGAAATCATTTTATCAATAACAAGATGACTTAAATCAAAATTTTAAAGTTTTATATTAATAACAAGGTTTCTTTTTTATTTCTTTTAATTTTAACCCCCAATTTTTAGAGAAAACCGTGTAAAACGATAAATTAGTAAATAGGCTCATTTAGCTACCCAATATTTATGCTAACGTTGGAAATCATTTTAAGAATAATAGACGCATCAAATCAAACTTTTAAAGTGTTAATAACAGTTAATTAAGTCTCTTATCACTTAATGTTAAACAAAATTAATAACAAATAAAATTAAAATAGATAAATTGACAAACTGTGTAGCAATAACAATAAAATTGGGTTAAAAATATTTCCTTATTGTTATTTATAATAATTTAATGTTTTGCAACATGTAAAAAAAGTAGCGTGTAAATCGCGATAAGTGTATAAGTACATATAAGTAAACTTTTTAAAAATAAAAGTTAAAAATATTGCAATCAGTTTACAATTCTGATGATGATCTAAGATCGAAATTCATCAACTTATTATTATCTAACTTTCATCAATATTGCACAATTCTGATTAGAATTCTTTCAATTACATTATCATTATGTTTCACTTCGAAATATTTTAATTTTCTGCTTTTTGTTTGTTTCAGGTGAGCGATTTTTGATCTATGCGCCGTATTTTTTCCTCACATCGGTGAGTTTTGCAATGACACATTTTATTAATAAAACCAAGATCAGGGCTATTTTAAAATCGCCAAGGATCGCTATTTTTTACTTGTTCACGTTTTCGTAAAACATGCACACACACGCATATTATATATTATACCTACACACTTCACCATTCGTACATAATTAATTGCCGCGTTATTTTTGTGTGTGTGTGTGTAACACAATTTGATGATTGATGCATGAGGCGCGAATCATCACCACCAACAACAACAACAACAAAAATTAAAAAAATGATGAATTTGTTTATCTAATTAATAAATAATCCGAGCTCCGACAAAATGTGACAAATTTATTTACGCTATATTAATGAAATAATTAGCTTGGTCGGGATTTTTGATAATTAGCCGAAGAATTTGATTAAATTATTCACGATTATTAATTATTCACTCAATATCATAATTAATTCATTATAAATGTGTAATTTTCAATATACAATGACGATAACAATACGAAATTAAATCAATAATAAAGCGGATCAATTTTTTTTTGTTTGCCGTCTACATAGTTGAAATAATTGCCTTTTCTTTAATTATGCTGCTTACTTTATATATTTTTTTAAAATTACAATGGTTGGGTGTTTATTTTTTTTTTTTGTACATGCATCGATCACATTAGTTAATTATTAATGCAACGATGCCCAAAACAATAATAAAACGAGTTGCCCATCAATTATGCAAAGCAATTGAAATTTATATGTTTGAAATATTCGCATTTTTAAAGAATAATTAAACACTTTACTAGAATGCTGCTGTAAACTAAATAAAACGTTATTTTAGTATCTATTATCTGTGTTAATTGAGTAATAAGTAAATAAGTAAATGGCTTCTTTTTATTTGAGAAAAATCAAAGCGATTTGTAAAAGTTGTAAAAGTATTAGAATATAGCAATTTTTTTGATTGAAATAACACAAATTTAAGTTTAGTATATAAATCAATTGCTAGACTTATCTGAACAATTAAGATATTTAATGCAACATGGTATCACCGAAAAGTGATAATAAAGTTATAAATAGGTNAAAGTTGTAAAAGTATTAGAATATAGCAATTTTTTAGATTGAAATAACACAAATTTAAGTTTAGTATATAAATCAATTGCTAGACTTATCTGAACAATTAAGATATTTAATGCAACATGATATTACCGAAAAGTGATAATAAAGTTATAAATAGGTAATAAAATGCTTCTTTCTCATATGGTCAACTCAAAGCAACATACTGTATTTTATGTTTTTCTAGAATGAACTAATGCAATTTTAATTAAACTTTGGAATTTAATATTTTAGAAATATTTGTGTTTTTATATGTTAAACAAGTTATATAAAAAAATGTTTCTTTCATATGGCAAAATCAAAGCAACATAGTGGAATTGAATACTTAACTTGACACAACGTTAAATGAAACTTTCAAGTTTATATTTTAGAAATATTTATGGTTTTCAATGAATAATTAAGACACTAGTAAACTATTACAAACTGCATTTAAAAATTTAATAAAACATTATTTATGTACCTATTTATTTTTCAAGTAGATAAATTAACAATAAAATGTTTCCTTTTTGTTGGGAAAACTCGAAATGATTTGTAACTTAAAGCGTACAGTTAAAGTTGTAAAAGCAGGATTATTATTATAATATAATTTTGTTCAGAATGAAATACCGCAAATTTAAATTTAACATTGATATTGAAATTGAAAAACATTTTTTAAAAACAATCAATGAAACAGTAGGTATTAATACTAACTATGTTAATAGAACTAAAAATAAGTAATGAAATATTTCTTTTTTATTGAATTAATTTTAATCAGATTTATATAATAAATTAAAGTGTACTTACAGTTAAAGTTGTAAGCGTAGGATTACTATTAGAATGCAGATATATTTCAAAATTGAAATAACACAATTTTAAAGTGGCTTTTGAAATAAATATTTTCTAAATATTCTCATATTTTATGAAACAAAGGAGCATTCTACTAGATTAAGTACCACTCATATATGAGGAATTATTAAAATTGTTAATAAAACAATGTTGTAGTGGGTATTACCTAACAATATATTAATAAAGTTATAAATAAATAATCAAATTTTCCTCTTTTATTAAAAATATATCTAATCAGATTTATAAATTGAAGTGTACAGTTAAAGAATTACTATTAGAATGCACTAATATTTCAACGTGGAAATACCACAATTTTAAAGTGGCTTTTGAAATACATATTTTCTAAATATTCACATATTTAAAGAACACAGCAGTATTTTATTAAAATAAGTACCACTCCGTAGGAGGAATTATTAAAATTGTTAATAAAGCATTGTTTTAATAGGTATTTCCTAACTATATTAATAAAGTTTTAAATAAATAATAAAATTTTCCTTTTTTATTAAAAAAAATCCAAACAGACTTACAATTTAAAGTTGTAAACGTAGAATTATTATCAGAATGCAGTAATATTTTAAAAGGGAAATAACACAATTTTTAATTAGATTTTGAAAATTATATTTTTTAAATAATCATCACAAATTTAAAGAACAATGAAGTATTCTACTAGATTACCACTTTGTATGAGGTATTATCAATTTTTTTAATTAAACATTATTTTAGTAGATATTACATAACCGTATTAATAGTTATAAATAAATAATAAAATTTTCCTTTTTTATTAACGTGTACAGTTAAAGTTGTAAAAGTAAGATTAATATTAGAATGTAGCAATTTTTCAAAGTGAAGTAACATACAATAATTTTAAAGCGGATTGTGAAATTAATATTTTGTAAATATTCATATATTTAAAGAACAATAAAGTATTTTATTGGATTATCACTCTGTCTGGGAAATTTATTAAAATATGTTTTTATTAAACATTATTCTAATAGGTATTATCTAACTGTGTTAATAAATTTATAAATAAATAAATGTAATAAACTGTATCTTTTTTTATTATGAAAAATCTAAGCAGATTTATAATTTGAAAAGTACAGTTAAAGTTGTAAAAGTGGGATTAATATTAGAATGTAGCAATTTTTCAAAATGAAATAACACAATTTTAAAGTAGATTTAGCCACTTTATCAGGATGTTAGTGTAAAAATGATTTTCCTTTATACTTTAACCAGTTTCGTCGGATATTAATCATACATAAAACATTTTATTACCGTTTCGGAAACATTAATTTTTAATTGGTTATCATCTTCAACTATCTTTTTGTAATATCGAGCGCACTATCTGACTATTGTTGATTCGGCTGCTCTATTTACGGATTATCTATCTGAAAAATCAATATTATGCAATATAAATACATCGAGGCTGAAAGGTGGATGATGTGAAAATGTCTCGGTTTCGGCGTGTTTTGCTTCAGCTCGAAATACACCTACTCACTTAAGGGCTTAACGCGAGTGCTTAGAAGATGTGCAACAAGAAAGCGAGCCTTCAAGCACAACACGTTTCGCCTTTACCATTGTGTGTGTGTGTGTATGTTTGTTGTTGTCGTCGTTGTTGTTGTTTTTAAATCTGTCGGAATTTTTGCTCATTTTACGCGTTAATGCAGGATGGCGAGAGAAGCAGAAGAAAAAATAATATACACAATGCAAAGACTTATCGATAAAGCGTTTGACGTCATTGTAAGAGAGCGCGGCGCCACCCTTCCCTTTGTCAACTATTCACCAAAAACTGTGCGAGTGTGTATCCTTTTTGCGAAAAGGATACGCGCGGATTGAGGTCAGCAACGCAAATATTTTGCATCTTTCCACACATCGCACATTTTCACATCACAGCAAAAGGAAGAAAAAAATAATTATGTAACTAATCTGCAATGTATTGTATTACAATGTATATTTTATACATAAACATTAAAACGTCCTTTTGCTTATCCTTTAATGACTGCGGTTTACGGCTGAGGATTTTAGCATTAATACGCACGATTATTAAGAGTAAGCGATAAATTTTTAATTGAAAAAAATCATTGTTGCGCCGCTCACCTGTATACAAAAATAGCAACAGCACAACAAAAAAATATTTTTTTCATACAAATAAAAGTCGTGATTTTCAAACCGTTCCAATTTTATATTATATATATATGTATATATAGATGAAATATCAAACGATGCCTGAAGCAATTTTAGTTCGATATACAAGTTGTAAATTATTTATAGCCTAAAATATTTGCACGTCCCCAATCATTTACATCAAAGCACATTTTGTTATATACATCGGTGGGGGATTAATTTATAGTCAGATTGTAGAAATAGATTTTGCTCGCAATTGCTGCAAGCTGTATTGTAAATAAAATCGCTCATTTCTCGACAAAAAAAAAAAAAATACATACACATAATCGGATGGTTGTTCGGCGAAATTAAATGACACTTTTTTTATAGTTTGGCAAGCATGCTTTTTTATTTCGAATAAACAAATTATGGCATCAGCAGCGCGCATAGCGTAATATTTATTGGTTTAAATATATTTTTGCAGCGTAGTTTACGCATGCAAAAAATACAATTGATGGATTTTTTATCGAGCGCCAGATTGGCAAAGACTGTTTGCGTTATTTTCAGGGCCGGCTCGTGAAATTTTGTTTGTGTGTACGACTGTATAGAATTCGGCGCTTATATTCTTTCCTCTGCACGTCAAACAAATATTTAAATCTTTTATCATATTCTTTAAGCAATTTCATAACGTTTTTATTAAATTTAACATTACTTGATTAGTCTCTTGGTATACAAATACAACTATCGCTTGAAAATCATAAAAAATGAGTGGAAATATTCAAAAATTTACGTTTTTTTCATAGACATGAAGTAAAACCAATCTCTTATTATTTTTTAAGCAATTTCATAAAGTTTTTATTAAACTAAACATTACTTGATTACTCTTTTGGTATACATATACAAATATCCCTTGAAAATCATAAAAAATGAGTGGAAATATTCAAAAATTTACGTTTTTTCATAGACATGAAGTAAAATCAATCTATTATTAATTTTTTAAGCAATTTCATAAAGTTTTTATTAAATTTAACATTACTTAATTACTCTTTCGGTATACAAATACAAATATCGCTTGTAAATCATAAAAAATGACTGGAAATATTCAAAAACTTAATTTTTCATAAATTTTTTAAACAATTAACTCAAAATTTTACTCAAAACAGTAGAGATATAACTGTAACATACATCTTTTATAAAAAATGTGAAGAAAACAATAAATAAAATTGTAAAATACTCAAATTTTCATGAATTTCCATATTTTGTATCAATTTACCATGAGAACTACCCAAAAATCGAATTTTCAACGCATCAAACACAAGCCACGAGCCGGCCCTGGTTATATTTTTATAAATAAATCATGAAGTCATTGAAGTTTCTTGCCCAAGAATACATTGATTTTAAATTCACATCATTTCTACAGATTGCGTCTAATGGTTTATAGAAATGTGTATGTTAATTTTTCAACAAAAAGATTTGTATAATATTTTTTTTCATTTTTGG
Source organism: Adinopsis sp. GC000173 (assembly GCA_030264715.1). Lineage (NCBI taxonomy): Eukaryota > Metazoa > Arthropoda > Insecta > Coleoptera > Staphylinidae > Adinopsis > Adinopsis sp. GC000173. The sequence continues at coordinate 19,478 of JARJDW010001455.1, forward strand.
GGGGAATTTGTATTGAACATCAAACAAAAAAAAAGCAACTCAATTTCACAGTTTGATAAACATTTGCCGTGCTTTCTGTGTTGTTGCTCCGCACAAACAAAAGCATCAAGTCATCATTATTTCACGTAAAAATGCTTCGATTTAATAAAATTCAATTGTTAACAAGCATGATATACCTGAATAATATTTGTGAGAATGTTATAAATTTATAGAACGTTGCCATGGCGGTTAACAAATCGATACAATTTTAACATATTGTTTACGAGGAGGAAAAAACTAAGCAGCGGCGAGGCAAAGTTCGATCACATTTATTTGCTTAATTGTTGTTTTCATTGCTGTATGTCACAAGTTTATGGGCTTAGAGGAATATTAATGAATGTCACCGAAAATAGCGTCGATACTATAGCGAAACGGAAAAATCACCTAAAAAGGTATAGATATATTTTTTTCGCTCGAATCCAGTAAACAACAAATTTTTAGTGGCTGTAAACGTTGTAAATAAAAAACTTTTGTTTTAAAGCTTTTATATATAATGTAAGAAAATAGTCTTTGTTATCTATA
>JARJDW010001462.1:0-48115 GCA_030264715.1 Adinopsis sp. GC000173
CATACTTAGTAATCATATTTCATATATCAAGTGAAAATTCAAAACTATTTTCGTAATTTTTTTGGTTCTGAGAGAAGCGACAGTGCATTTATATACCGGTAACGAAAGGGTTAATATAACATATAACCAAATCATTGCTTTTTTACATAATAACGTAGTAATCATTTTTTGCATTTCTACTTACGATTAGGAGAATGAGGGTTTGTTATACGTCCAATTCGATGGACGTCTTCCCATCTGGAACGAATTGAGGACGTAAACCGAGGGTACACGATACACATACATGCAATACATGAAACGTACTGATAGATACTTAGAATTTAAAGGTAGGCATTGTAAAAGGTTCATATCAATGCGATTTTATTACATATTCCAAGAAGCGCCACTTTTTCTCGCGATTAGTTTCGTGGGATATGATACTAGACTTTTCACAAAATGGAAATATTCAGAATTTATTTGATAAAATTTCATAAATTTTGATTCATATTGTCGTAATGTACTGAGAATTGAGTTCCCATCACATTTTTACCGTCTAAGTCACGATAATATTAATTCTAAACTTTTCTATGGAGTACCATATCATTGCAATATATTCTTTACGTTATATTCTTATTATATGTTGATTTAGTATGGACGCTACTTTATAGTTTTTGAATAGTTTATTTAATGTACCATATTCACATATTTACATCTATCACTTAAATAATTATTCATTAAGTTTTACAAAACAAAAATTTGAAGTGTTTTTTAAACAATACGCATATATGAGACACATTTTAAAAATTACACAAAAGAAACATATTGCATGCAACACTTTGCCAAGTTTTACTTGTGCGAAATCTACTGCTAATATAGTTTTATATACACGATAAACATGTAGAATGATGATTTTTACAAAAGTACGTGTAAAGTTTACAATGCGTTTCCTTTCTTCGAAATTTATACAACTTGTTGAGTTTTTCTCACTTTAATCTATTTTCTATTTTTACCGCGTTTGTATATGTTGGAAGCAAACAAAAAATGCCGGAATAATACACAAAGCTGCACTTCCTCCACGAAGTTCGAGCGAGGATGCCAGCGAAATAAGAACGAGCGAAGGCAGCAGCAGCAAAAAAAAACGCGGGCGCGCGATCGCTTTTTCCCTTTCAACCGACACGTGGCTTTACCGCATATGTTACAGATATTTTACGTTTATAATATATTTATACCTGGCAACTTATTATTGCTACCAAAATAGATTATCTAATACGCTTGTACGCCGCTACAGGATGTTCTTCAAATCCCAATCCATTTTCGGTCTATTTCAATAGACACGGTTTTGCTTCTTACAACTCCTTGCAACCTGACATTTTATCGCTGTAATTATTTTTCAAGTGGTTATTAAAAAAAATATGCTCACTAGACGCTAATAAACAATATTTAATAATTTAATGATAGAAGAACCATAAATTTTGAAAGAAATCGTATTCAGTTTCAATTAATTTGCAAAATAACATTGGTTTTGATTTTTTTTCTTAATTTACTCTTACAATTTTAACTAAACTTATAAATATCTTCCAGCTGATGTACTTAGTAGGGTGTGATTTTTGGAGCTACCTATTTCTGGTTTTGTTACTTACAACTACTTGTAACTTGACATTTTATCACTATAATTATTTTTAATGTGCTAAAGCAAAAGAAAACTGTTCACTATAGAAGGTTTTAACAATAATTATTAATTGAGGATAGAAGAACTACCAATTTTAAAAGAAATCGTTGTGCAGTTTCAATTAATTTGTAAGAAAATATTAATTTTTAATTACTCTTACAATTTTAACCAAAATTATAAATATCTTCCAGCGGATTTACTTGGTAAGGTGTAATTCTTAAAGGTAGTTTTTCCTGGTTTTGCTACTTACAACAACTTGCAACTTGACGTTTTATCACTATAATTATTTTTAGTGTGCTCTATAAAAAATATGTGTTGACTAGAAGGTTTTAACTATAATTAATAGATTAAAGATGGAAGAATTACCAATTTTAGGAGAAATTCTCTTATAGTTTCAATTCATTTGCAAGAAAATATTGATTTTCATTAATTTCCTTAATTACTCATTCAATTTTAACCAAAACTATAAATATCTTCCAGCTGATGTACTTAGTAGGGTGTGATTTTTGGAGCTACCCTCTTTCTGGTTTTGCTACTTACAACTTATTGCAACTTGACATTTTATCAAAATAATTATTTTCAAAGTAGTAAATATAAAATCTGTGTTGATTAGAAACAGTTATTTAACAATTTGAGGATGGAGGATTTACCACTTTTAAAAGAAATTATATTACAGTTTAAATTAATTTATAATCAAATATTGAAGTTGATTAATTTATTTAATTGCTCTTAGAATTTTCACCAAAATTATAAATATCTTTCAGCTGATGTACTTAGTACAAGTGTGAATCTTGGAACTACCTCTTTCTTGTCAAAAATGTGTGTTATATTTTATCCGTATCTATTTTTAATACAAATGCTCTCACAAAAAAATCAAAGTACCCATCATAATATTAATTACTTTAATAAACAAAGTACTAGCGTTTCACTCAGATTAATGCGACTTGTAAAGACAAACAACTTTTTTAGAAACACGACAACTAATAATTGCGGCTCGAATTCTTTTGCATCGAACAAGAGCACGTGTCAACACCCAAAGCTAGATAAAAACTATTCACAAGTTTGTATTAAGTGTAAAAGCCTAATTCTTTTTTACATATCAAACTATTTTGCTACAGCTTACGGTTGTAAAATATAATTTTACCATCAATTGTCTTAAAAAAACGCGTTTCGATTTACTGGAATGTTATAATAACTGTTTATATTGCGAGTGGTAAAAGTGGCAATTTATGACTTACTTTATACGTATATACCTAAATGACTTAAACAAATCTTAAGAATTTTGTTGCTTCGTCAGTTTTTATTAAAAAAGAAGTAGAGGAATACAGATGTATAAGTAACGCTAATTTTAACAGAATATTTGGTTTTCATAAAAATCTACGTTGTGTTTTATTTAACCACAATGATAAGTTTTAAAAGCATAGCATTCTGCTTTATCATTTATAACAAAATATGACCAAATTTTGTAATTTGTATTATATTTTAACAAAAATGTCTGCAATACTTTAGTACACATCAAACTGAAATATTTTGCTTTAATTTAAAATTTCTTCTTCTTTGCCATTTAACATTTTATCCCTAATTGCCAGAACCAAAATGTTTATGTATACACCGCAACATGTTATAATATAATAATTGTTTATTGTTTATTTAAAGCTGGATAAAAATCTATAACAAAATATTGAGCAGTTTTGTATTAAGTGCAATGTAAATATTTTAATGTTTACATTAAAATTATATATTTAGCTATTTCGTAGCAACTAACATATTACAAATCTATTTATAAATGTAACAATTTTTTTCAGCGTAAACTAGAATATGTTTAATATTGATGATTGCATATCGAATAATTTTTAAATAATTGCAGAATAAATATTGAATAAATTGCCACCGCGTTGTTAGCAATTCTACATTAATTATAATTTATTGTGTGAAATGCAAAAAAATATTACTTACTTACTTAAATCTATGATTGACAATATAGGGAAATGGTTTTTTTTTTGTTGATAATACTAGTAGTGCACATTTACATGTTTGTTATAATTATAAATTTGATTGGAGAGTTATAGCTAACTTTTTTAAAAGTTTTATCATTAGTTGACCTATGATATTGTGTAAAAATTTCAATTCATAGCCGTTTCCATGAATTTAGCAAAAACCCAGCAATCTTCAGCAAAAACTAAAATATGTTGATTATTCATTGCATATTTATTACATTTTTAATAGTTTCAGAATAGTTATTGAATAAAATGAATTGTCACTAGGTTGTTATTAAGTAATTCTAAATGAATAATAAATTTTTGTATGTAATGCAAAAAAATATTACTTACTTTTAAATCTATGATAGACACAGAAATTTTGTGATGAGACTATTTATAATTTCTTTTATTCTTACTCTAGTTTTGAGATATTTATTTCATATTGCTATTTCATTCACTGCGTTGCGGATGTTGGAAGACTGAACCTGCCTGAACTGCTGTGACTCCGTCAGTGACGTAAATACTGACTGCGAGTCAATTTCTCTGAAGTGTTTTAAATTAGTCCAAGCAAAACACATTTGACAATTTGTTATGATTGTAATTATAATTTAAAAGTCATATCTAACTTTTTCAAAAGTTTTTATTTTTAAAACAAACTCTTAGTTGACCTGCCATACCGTGTAAGAATCTCAAATCGCAGCCGCTTTTATGGATCTACAAATTTGGGGTAAATTTCCTCTCTTACAGAAAGTAGGTTTTACAATTTTTTTAAAAACTCACCACATTTTATTGTAAACTAGAATGGGTTGAATTTTGAATGTATATTGATTAATTTTTAAATAATTTTAGAGTAAATATTGAATAAATTGTCGTTACGTTGTTAGTAATGAATTCTAAATTAATTATATAATTTATTCTATTATATATAATATATAATATATTGTATGTAATGCAAAAATGCAAAAAAGTACTTATTTTTAAATCTCTAATATAGACAATATAGAGAAATGGAATTATTTTATGGCGAGTCTATTTATTCCTTATTTATTCTTAGTTGAGCTTTGAGATGTTTATTTCATATTGCTATTTCATTCAATGCTTTGCGGATGTTGGAAGACTGAATCTGCCTGAACTGCTGTGACTCCGCCAGTGACGTAAGTAGTTGTTTCATATTATCCCAAGTAAAGCAGATTTGACAATTTGTTATGATTATAATTGCAATTTGAAAGTTACAGCTAACTTTTTCAATGGTTATCATAGTGGACCTGGTATACTGTTTAAGAATCTTAAGTCACAGCAGCTTCTATGAATCTAGAAATTTTGAAATAATTTCACCTCCCACAAAAAAATAGTTTTACAATTTTTTGTAAAAAGCGGTTTTGTCACACCTTTGTTTGAATAAATCAAGTTGTAAAACTTTTAGGTTGTGCGTAGCAAGGTACAAACTCAAGTGTTAAATGTATGTAATATTTTTGATACTTTATAGATTTTACCTTAAATACATTGGAAATTTATGCTCCTTAATTAATATCTTTATCAAAAGTTGTTGTTGGTAAAGTGCCGGATTTGGCCCGGGAATCCTAGATCTAGAAGACATGTAGGCACTTATAAAGAGTGCTTACTGCTATCAGCCGGAAATTATTATTGAAAGCTACAGGTCTCTGAGTGATCATAATTGCAGGCGAGTTACACAAACCTTTTCAAATTTATCAAATTAACACTTAACAGATGCTTAACATTACACGTACGTGTTCCTTTTAACAATGGCAACGTTTCTTTGTTGCGTTGATAGCTTTATTTATGCTGAAAATCTCATATCAAAAACTAAATATTTTCGGCTCACGATAATATTAATTAACAATTTTTTTGCCTTTACTATATACAATGAAAACACACACTAAGCGTTATTGAAATTGACGAGTTGGCTAGGTGTTCATTTAGCTGTAAATTCAAATTTGTTTTATTTTTTAATTTGATAAGATGAAAGTTATAGTGCTTCAAGTGCATACTATTCAAAACAATCAACTGATCAGCTGTTCATTTCGCTGATAATCTTAGTTTGTATATATTATCTTAATTGGATTAGTTGCAATGTCGTTTAGCAAATGAGTTCAAAAAAGTGCGAAAAGTGCTATATTTTTACCGGTTTGGTTCCTGTTTTCGTTCGATAAAAAGCGGATTTTTTCGGTTCGTTCCGGTGTAAAGCCCTGTACTCTACTGAAAAGTTTTTGTGGTACTAAAATAAAATTAAAAGTTGTTTTAAGTGGATACCTACGTAATAGGAAATAAGAATTTCAAAATATTGTTAATTTTCAGTGTTTGTATTACTTTATTATGTTTTTGTTGTTTTTTTTTACTAGACTAGACATGTGACTTATAAGACAAATATGAGTAAATAGTGCAATAATACAATTTTCAAAATATGTTTAAACTTTCCCGATCAGTAAATACCTAAAAATTGCGGAACGTCGAGGTTTTTGAGGCAATATTTCAAGGACACTTGCATTGCAAATTAGTGCGGATGCGGATTCGAACATCAGGAGAACCGATTAATATTCATGTACTAGAAAACTTAAAATGATATTTAAGCAGATTGTGCAACAAATTTGTAATAAAATTATAATTTGCAAAAATTTTCCAAATAAAATTCTAACGTTTGAAAGAAGTCAAAGAGTAGCGTTGGAAATTAGTGCGGATTGTAATATTAGCAGAACCGATCAGTACTACAGTACAAGCTACTTATAACAGATAGGGACTAGAAATGTTAAAAAAGTTCAAGCGGATAAGAAAGATAGTGTGACAAATTTGTGATGTGTCCGCTCACTCTAACGCATCATTTACTGATTTAAACAATAAAAAAAAAGTGTTTTTACATATAAAACTTAATTCGCTTAATTTTCCAATTCTAACGTGTGAAACGAAACGAGTCTTAAAGTAGAGTTGAAAATTTGTGCGGATTGTAATATTAGCAGAACCGATCAGTATTGTATAATACTTACAAGATATTTATGACATATACTAGAAATGTTAAAAAAATTCAGCGGTCAAGTAAGATTGTATGACAAATTTGTGCTGTGACCGCTCACCCTAATGCATCATTTTGATTTTTTTTGCAAATTAGAACTATGATTTGCCAAATTTTTCTGTTTACCAGACAAAATTCTAAAGTGTGAAAAGAGTCTTAGAAACTTTAAAAAAATGTTTAAGCAGATAAAAAGATTGTGTGACAAATTTGTATGTAAATAAGTAGTAGAATGTTAAATGTGACAAAACCGAAACCGTCTAATAATAATCGCTGGTTAATTAAAATTATCGTTGTTCTGGATTTAAAAGCCAGGTGCCGGCGTGCGTATAGGAAGTGAAAGACGCATCAACATTTAACAGACACCATTAAATAAATATCTAGACAAAGATCCGGTCATTGTGGGTTTGTATATAAACAGTAATTGAGGGTAAAAATATGACGAAGGGAGCAGGTCGGAAGTCAAGGGTCTTACCCAGACATGCCCTAGACGTATCAACAGTATGTCACACAGCGGAACGCGTTCGCTTAATTGAGGGCATTCCAACATCTGGATATTCGCATAAACACGCGCCCCACATGCCCCCGAAATCCAAACGCATGTATATACGACGGCGTTTAACCTGCGCGCACGCCTTCCGAACGTGCTGCTGCGGCACGTGCGGTCGCGCGAAATGCGATACGCCGCGCACCTTTCAGATGAAAATGCTACCGAATCTACCTACCAACGCGATCACCTTCTTCTTCTTGTGCAATGAATGCAATTGCATTTGGCCGAACGCTCATTTACAAACGCATGCCATCATAGCAAGTAGTAGGTGCGTATGCATGCACCAAACGTACGCCGTGGCTGTATGCGCTCAACTTATCGAACGAAAATAGAAACGGAAGTGGTTTTATGCAAAGATAAAACATTTGGTGTAATTTATTTTTAGGGCTCGGATGTACTATTGCAAAATATAAGCCTTTCAAACGCTAGCTAACACATCATCTCGTTATAAACTTGTTTGCTTAACTAATTATTTTTTTAGTTTTAAAAAATCATTAATTTTCTTTAAACGCGTCAAACCTTCTATAAATTCAATATCTTTTAAAGTAATAATCAAAAAACAAATTGATAAAATGTAGGTAAATGTGAAGATTTACTACTTTGGAGATTGGCGATAGTATCCTTTAATTGAGCTGTGAAATTTTTGGCCTTTTTGTTTATTATATATTAATATTTGAATATCACAATTAAATTTTAAAATGGAAAAAAGCATAATAGTTATCACTGAGAGTTAGCCCTCAATTTTATCAGTACCTTGAAAGTACAAAGTATATACCCATTTACGGCCCTCAAAAACCTTGTATCCGGCCTGCATTTTGAACAGTTTGCATTTATTTAACATATTTTTACACTTTCCGAATGATTTTCAGATGCTTTTTTATTAAAATTTCTTAAATTTATGGATTTTCTAAGCATATTTTTAAAAATATTGAAAAAATTTGTCAAAAAAGCAAAATTTGCATAAAAATGTGGAATTTTTATAAAAGATGCAAAAATGTGCAAATTTGGGTATTTTCTAATAAAGTTTAGATTCTTAGATTCATTTTTATGCGTTTTTCATCAAAATGTCCAAAATTTGTAAATTATTTGACTAGATTATGGCTCGCTTATATATTTAAATTCTCGTTTGGCTCGCAACATCATCATTATCATTTGTCTACTTGTGATATATACTGCACTAGTTTTATTTTAATTTGTTTTAACGAAATCAGCACATTTTTACAATTTTAAGAAACAGGTATATTTTTTAGATTTCAACTTTGTCACACAGCCATTATTATTAAAAGATAGTCGTTGGAGGCAACATTGTAATAACTAAGACGAAGTGATGTGAAACTATCTGTAATTTTGGTTAGAACTGGAACTCTGAACGTTTTTACGCAATGTTGTTTTTATGCTAGATGTTACAAATAATTTCCTTTTTGAAGAACACCTTTAAATTTCAATAAAAACACATGTTCAGTTCGACGACAATTTGAAAACCATATTTTCAAGTGATTTTTATTAATATTTTACGCTTAGTTATTGTATTTAAGGATTGTCGTTTGAGGCAACAATATTTAATAGCTTACACAAATTGACAGCACAACTGTCTGCAATTTTTGAACGGCACAGGAACTAGCGATGGTTTTTGTTTAAGATTAAGTCAGATCAGGTAATTAATTATTAACTTCATAGATGACTCCAAAGTGTTCAAACTTGGAGCTACCTCCTTTTTGTAAGTGACTTTTCAATTTTAATGAAAACATTTTCAGTTTGACGATAATTTGAAACTCACATTTTCAAGCCATTATTATAAAAGTTTTGCAAGAATCAGTAAGTTACTGTTTCTAAATTACAAATTTCATGAAAATACCTAAAATTACAAATTGCTTAATTTTCAATACCATTTTGAACTACAAAATATTTAAAAATTTCATGTGTGGTGAAAATTGTATAAAACAAGTTTTATTCAAAACATTTAGATTGAAATCTATTTGATAAGCGATGAATGCAGTACACGAATGTCTACACAGTGCTGGAATCAGGATGAGTTAAGACCTAAACTAAAACCTTAATAAGTCTTCTTAAGTGTTGGAAAAAATATGGATTAACCTTTATTTACTGTCGAATAAAAGTGAAATTTAGATAGTGTATAGATAGAGTAGTAGAGTAGTAACAAAACTTACCACCAACAAAAATTACCAGATCTGACTTAAACTTTCAATGAAAGGTCATATAAACATAAATTTGATTTTATAATATCTTTAAAATGAGCTCTCTGTTGACCAAAAAGTAGCTGGATTGCGGTTTTCCTTAAAGCGCTGTGGAACGAAAATTACGATTATCCCTAGAGTGTAGTTAAAATATTATACTTCTAATGTAGGGCCACTTAAAATGCGAAGCCGTATATTAAAACTTGTGTAACTTAAGGGTAAATTCGACACTGCTTGTGGTATTCTAATTCAATATATTAATAAGAAAATTAAAATCGTGCAACCGATACTTAAAAGAATAGATAGTGTATAAATTAAGTAGTAGAATAGTAACTATCTCACATAATTATTCGATTGACGGTCATATAACCATATATTTGGTTTTATAACATCTTTTAAATGAGCTTTCTATTGGCCAAAAATAACCTAATTGCGTTTTATCTTAAATGATGTAGAAAAGCGTTTTGGAACGAAAAGTACGATAAAGCATAGACTATAGTGAAAAATGTTTTATTTCTAATGTAAGGTTCTTTAAAATCTGAGCCCATGTGTTAAAGCGTGTTTAACTTAAGGGTAAATTCGGTACTGCTTGTGGTATTCTAATTCAATTTGCCAATAAAAAAATTATAATTATGCAATAGGTACATAAAGAATAGATAGTGTATAGATTGATAAGTAAAGCAGTAACAATCTGATATAAACTTTCGATGGAGGGTTATACATATAAGCATAGATTTGGTTTTAAAAAAGTATAAATTATCTTGAAAAGCGGTGTGAAACAAAAAGTATGACAATCCGTAAAGTGTAGTGAGGTATTCCAATACAATATGTCAATGAAAAATTTTAAATTGAGAAATGGGTACTTAAAAGAAACTAGCAACATCTAGTGAATGGACAAACAAATTCAGAGTATGTACAAGAAGAAAATCTACTTTTACTTTGAACATTATTTACAGGATGTGGTTTTGCTCAACCATTCGAGCTGTAATAATCACTATTTTAAGTAAATGTTTTCCTTTTTTTCGTGTATGTGTGTGTTAATTATGTGCAAATTGTTGATTTGCATACACGCTAAATACCTCTTTTCAAATTACTTCATGTTTGCATCCACAAAGTCGTGCATAGTGTTTATTTTTTAATTTCAAAATAGATGTGTATGGTTTGGTAGTGTTTTTCATGTTCTGGCTTAGGTGCAATCTAAAAATACAATCAAAGTGTAGTCAAAACTACAGCAGGTTGCAACTGAACTTAATTTTGATCTAAAACCAAATAATGTACTTTTGTTTCACTTGTTGCTGATTATTTACGAATATTTTAAACTATGTGAAATAGACTGAAGTAGTAAAATTAATAATTAATGAATTATATATTGTTTGATTACGTAATATTATTCAATTCCATTTCTTTTTCTAGAGTCGTATTTAAATATTTAAAAATAGATGCTTTGTACAAAATCTTCAAGGCGGTCATTTTATTATCTAAGTAACTAATTTGACAGAAACATTCTGACAAATATGTTTGAATTTTTCGTTAGCTGACAATAAAATCTAAAAAATAATTTAAGGTACAACTAATACAATTTAAAGCTTCAGTGATTCTTTTTTGGAATTACAATTAATTTTGCTAAAAATTACTGTGTAAATGAAATTCCAAATTGTTGTACAATCAAAATTGTTACACTTTTCTTAGTTCATATAAATCAAACAATAATTTATAGCACTAGTTAAGACGAAAAGAGCACTTTTTTATTCATTTTTTTTATTTTTGTAGTCAAAGCTACAGCAGGTTGTAACTGAACTTAATTTAAATCTAATACCAAATAATATGCTTTTGTTTCACTTGTTGCTGACTACTTACGAATATTTAAAACTAAGCGAAGATATTTATTTAAAGTCGACATAGTAAAACTAATAATTATTAATATGTTAAATAACGTAAGATTAATCAAATCCTTTTATTTTTCTAAAGTCGTTTTTAAATAGTTAAAAATAGATGCTTTGTACAAAATCTAGAAGGCGGTCATTTTATCATCTAACGATAAGTAACTAATTTGACAGGAACATTCTGAGAAATGTGTTTGAATTTTTTGTTAGTTGATAATAAAAGCTAAAAAATAATTTAAGGTACAACTAAAATGTGATACACTTTAAAGCTTCAGTGGTTATTTCTTGCAATTAAAATAAATTTTACTAAAAATAACTGTATGTCAGTAAATGAAATAATAAATTTTTGTACAATCAAAGATGGAAATATTGTACTTTTCTTATTTTACATAAATCAAACAATAATTTATAGCACTAGTTAAAACGAAAAGAACACATTTTTAGTCATTCTTTCTTATTTTTGTCACTTGGAGCATAGTAAAAACTGTTCAAACTCCTCAGAATCAATAAGTAAAATAAACAAATACATCTAAAAAACATCAAATAAAACTTTTATTGCATTCTGTCATTATAAATGAAAATAAATAGATTCGTTGGATTTTTTATTAAATTATGTAATATTTTAAGTTGCTACACAACCAAATCCACATCTCAGACTTTTACTAAAAATGTGAACTAAGAAGTTCACATAGGTTGAATTAAATTTCGTTTATTTAATTTATAAAGATGAATAAACTTATTTCAAAAACTTGTATTCAAACAATTCAAAATATCTCAAATTTTTATGTAGACAAACAATACATCCGCAGCTTTCATGCTATGAAAAGTAATAACATGTACTTTTTTAGTAAAAATCTGATAATTTCCAACATTTTCGATTTTTATGCAATTGAATACACGTTTTTCAAATCTCATTAAGCCTAGCTATCAATTACACATTTTTTAAGACGTATAAAAGTTAAAAAGAGGCCAGAAAAGGAAAAATTAAGTTTTAGACTTAGCGATATTTTTAAAATTAAATGTTTTTTTAATAGATTTAATAGATAAATTGATACTAAATGCAATGTTATCATAATAATATTTAATATTTTAGATGTTTTTTCAACCAACTACATTTTTTTTAATTGCATAAATGCCAAAATAGTAAAATTAAACTCTAATTACCAGTGTTACGCGTAAGAATATTTTTTCTGGCTAAATGTTTTTAGATGAATTCACAATTAATGCAATATTATGATAAATATAATACTTAATACCATTGTAGTACGAGTATTTAAAAAATAATTATTTTTAGTATAAAGTAAATCATCAATTTATTTATAACACAATATTTTGTTTGATGTATGAAAACATTTTGCACATTGTGCAATATGAACTTGTTGTATATTTTATGTGTTTTAACGCACACACATGCACATACAGACGTCCAAATGTACCACATATTGTAAATTAAAAAGTACTACTTCACCTGCCTTCATTCCATCACATACGCGCGCTGTAACGTTGTATTTACAACCGATAGTCGCTCAAGATGCTAAATGATTTTGTTTCTTCTTCTAGTTGCGCTCTCCGTTTTTTCATCGCGTCCTCCTACACGCTTTTATTTTATTCGTATTAGGCGTGACCCTCCGCACACCTTTTGCGTATAAAAGTAATCACGACGAAGACGACGATGTATTTATAAAAGTGAGGGATTTTGCGCTGCGGCATTTTTATTTTTTACACAGACAAAACATCGACTATGATTTTTCTAGCGCTATTTCATAAATGGAAGCAACTAGCAATACCGTATTTAGATTTGCTAAAAATATGTTTTCTTCACAAGCGGCTGAATGTAAGTAATATAGTTCAAAGCACAAAAAAGTAGTACAAGAGATAAAAAAGTTTTATATACAATATTTGGTTAAATGGGTCGAAATTTTCAAAGTCGAATAAATGAACATGTACTTTAGCATGTAAAAATGCCAAAAAGAAAAATATTGCTTTAATGAAAATAACAATAAATAGAGGCGCTATATGAATGTGAATAAAATAATTTAAGATTTTTGTATGCATATTAACATTTCTTAGAATCTAACTAGTTTGAAAACTTCAAATTGGCGTACGCACCTAGTACTCCTATTTAAAAAAAAATTGTCGACTAGTCACTAGAGGTGCAGTGATATCAGTTTTAATATTATAACTGTATAAATAAAATCAAATTCTTGTCGTTTTTTTAATTGTTGGGCTGTATAAAGTGTTCAATAAAATTATCCACCTACCTCGCATATATGTTATTAGTTTTCTTAAAATTCTTTAAAAATTAACGCACTTTAGAATGTGTTATATAAATTGTCCCACTTAAACAGAGTATATAGAAAAAAATTCACTTAATACTGCAATTTAATTAAGAGTTAGCTATTATCGATGTGCTGATACTTATGAGTTGAAAACTTAATATACTTTTCATATACATGTAAAAAACCTAGCAACCTAATTTCCTAGTTTGCAACTATCTAATTGGAATGTTGATAAACTGTAGTATCAATGGCCCTACTTGAGCGTTGTTATATTACATAAAATGCATTCCATTATTTTTTACTAAGCTTATCATTTTTAATCAAAAGTGAAAAAGAATTGTATTCTCAATTTCTGAACAATTATGGTAATGAAATGTTTTGATGAAAAATGTCGAAAACCAAAGAAAGAAAATTTCAGACGCAATTAAAGAAATTCATCAAAAATTCTGACTATTATGAAGATACTAAAAACTCAAAAGTTGAGTTCTTTATATACACTTTTTTCAACTAAAAGCGTTTCTTGAAAATTATACATAGGAAAGAATTGTAGTATGTAACTTAGTCAATAATCTAATTTGGGGGGGGGGGGGGGATCGATTTTAAACATTTCTCTCGATTATACTAAAGTAAAATAAGACTTATGTTTGTTATAATTAGAGTCAATACACAGTTAGCATCATATTCAGAAATAACATATTAATACATTATAATTTGTCTTTGATCACTTACCGGTTTCCAAAATCTCACTTCTTCATAATTTTCAAAAATAGTCTCTCTAAATATATTTTTGTTATTAAAATTGAAAAATCTCATGTTACTTTAACGTTTAACATAGCGCATTTTAAAAAATTTACGACCAAACTCTTGTTATACGCTCACAAAGTACGATTTCGGCAAATGTAAATTCAATATGTGTATCCTTGAATGAAACACACTGTATGCATAAATGCTGAACCACGTTGCAGGTAAATAACGTCCGCATGCTTCCAACGATCCATGTGAATGTGCTTTGTAGTTAAAAAGTCGCGCGCTTAAGCAAAATACGGGATAAATATATCTGTAACCTAAAAGTTTAAAGTTTTTCAGAATACATGCGATGATGTTGGTGCGCGTTCAAAAATAGATGTTTTAGATCGTATACCAACGGCCATGTACTTCTATATAATATGACAATGAACTCGATTTTTATAAATATTTGTTTTAGTGCGCATTTTTACGTAAAGCCAATACGACGATTAAGAGCGCAATAAAAACATATTTTTGCTGGCCAGGCAATCTTTCACATGTAGACCTATATCGCTTTCAATAAAAATGTTAGCTCTAAGTGTTTATAATTGATCATCATCATCATAATTGTACCTAGTGATAACTTTATTAAAATCATGTCCGTCAAACATTTTAAATTCATTATTTGAGTTATATTAAAGGCCTTAAGGTAGTTAAAATACGATAATTTTATTGCATTGGTATAAAATGTCAACCAAATATTGAGAAACCTTTTGAGAGCAATAAATAATAATACATACCGTGTGTTCAGTAAGTTTGGAAACACCCTTTTATTTTGAAAACGATGCTTCAATTAAAAATTCGAAACACGTAGGTCGATATTATTTTTCAAAACGCATTTGATAGTTATATTCACTTTGTCCTTCGAAGTGCACATTATGGCCATGGTGATCTGAAAGATCAAAACATTTTACGTCTAATATGTGATCTCTCAGAATTTCAATTAAAGATGTGAGGTTCTTTAAAAAAAAATGAAGTTGACCATCGACAGATCATGATGGGCACTTCGAAGGACCAAGTAAATATTACCATCAGAAGGGCTTTAAAATATAATATCGACTTACGTATTGAGAATTTTGGATTAAATTATCGTTTTCTAAATAAAATGATGTTATAATTTGTCAAGGAATATAATGTTATATAATAATAATAATGTTATACAGTAGACCATCGATAATTCGCAAAACTCAAAACCTATAAGAAAAATGAAAAATCATTTCAGTTTTCGCATTTATACTTAAATACCATTCAAGAATAATACAGTTTTAATCAGCTATATTAGTAAATCGAATGAAATTTCTACGGAAGTAAACTAGAGATCTTTACTAATATAAGGGCCGATTTCATAATCAAATTGTTAATGCTCCGTTAACTAAAGGGGGGATTAAGTTACAGGTGCCTTTAAATGACAATTTAAAAACTATTATTAATGGTCACTTAAAAACATTATGAAATTGATTTTAATTTTTAAGGAAGGCTTAAATTTTAACAGACCAAGAAAATGATTATGAAATTGGCCATTAGTCGTTTTTAAACTAATCTTGAAAAAAAAACAGATAGAATTATTTGTAATAAAATAAACACATTTTCTAATATTACGGATAATCAAAAAAGTATTATAAAATGAGACTTTTGACACCGCGGTTAATCAGTAAAGCGGTATATCCAATCGCGCTTTATCGAAAGCCTACTTTATTCAATCAAGTGACTAATTATGAAGATTTACAAAATTTTGTCTAGTGCAATTAACGTGATGGTGGTATATGGCATTCTGTGGAACCTATCGGCGGATAGTTACAACTATGACTATTTATGTAGCAATATAAATCGTATAGCCTCTAATTGTAAAACTATTTATTTTTAAGCTTGTTTTGCCACCCACCACCACTAGTTTGATTTGAAGACACATGTTGCAGTTCGATTGTGGGAGAGCAGCGCCCGATTATAAATATTTTTTTTATTATCTAACGTCGCACTCCTTCTGCCTTTTCTTATATGAATATTATTAGTTCTAAATGTATAGTGTCTATAAATAGCAGCTAGGTAGTTTTCGTTTCTTTTTTTTTTCTTTAATGTGAATGTAACAAGTGCAATGGAATTTTAGAGCACATATACATACAGAAGCGTTTCCGTTTCCATGGGCGTTTCATGCACACACACGTAAATATACTTTGAACACCTTAATGCCAGCGCGCCTGTCATATCTCATCCATGCGCGCATATATTTAAAGTTTGTATCATATGTTAGGCATGTGTGTGCAAGACCACTTGCCGACATTGAGGAGGTGCCTCAAAATTATGCTCTCCTCTATCTTAGAAATGTGCACAGCTGTTTTTCGATAAATCGATATTTCAGCACAAACAACGATCACTAAATGCAAAGCTCAAACATTAGTTTTGCCATTTTCATGACGATTATTTAAAACTTAATATGCTAAACTCTTTATCTGATTACCTACTTAAACAGAGCAATTAAAAATAGAAAAAATAATTCTTTACAAATGCAAACAAAAAGTACTTACTAAATCCTTATTTATCTCATTTGCTAGTTAAACAAAGCAACTAAAAATAGAAAAGTTATATTAATTATTGTTTACAAATGCAAAAAATTAATTAGAACTGTCACTCACTTAACAATAAAGAAACAAGCAAAGAGGAGAATTTAAATAAGTCTACATAGTATCTGAATAATTACAACCAAAATAGGCATATAAATATGAAAAATTAAATTGACTAAGTAACTAAAGATGAAGAAGTGTTGTATTTACTTGCAAAGTATAACAATAGTAATCGAACTGCATAAGTACACATTTTTAAACCATTTATAATAATGAGTTTTTGAGTATAGTATCTGACTGATTACAACCAAAATAGGTATATAAATATAAAAAATAAAATTGACTAAGTAACTAAAGATGATAGTGTTGTAGTATAACAATATTTGGCCTATTTAATTAATTGAACTTTATAGATTTAGATGTAGGTACAACAATTTAAATATATAATTGTAGATTTTTAAAACCATTTGTGGTAAGAGGTTTTATTATTCAACTTAATACAGGGTGCGTCAGCATAACTTCTTTTTTTTAAATGCGCGCCATTCATTCGGTTGATGTCGTAGCGGAGCGCTAGTGGTCTCGTTTGACAGGGGGGACCTTAAAGTTTTGTCGTGACGCAGTTTAGTCACCTCAGCTAAAATTATTGACTCCTGGTTCTTTGAAGAAAATGAAGTCGCAGTGACAGTGATTTCGGACCGGTAGTGTAAACATGTTGCAGGATTTCTTTTCCACGGCTAAATGAGTTGGACTTAGATGATATTTAGTTCCAATAAGACGGTGTTCCCTCAAAACAGCCATCGATGCTCTGGAAGTGTGTGTCGTTGCACCGTCTTGTTGATTAGTTGAAGAGCTTTGAGAAAAAGTGTAAGGAAAGACCCCCATTAGAATTTAATTCTAAAGTAACTTCAGTGCTTCAAAGTGAAATCGGGATCATAGGTCACGAGTTATAGGGTTATTTTCGAACAAAACGGTCCATCGGCTCACACTTTAAAAGCGTCGATGGCTGTTTTGAAGGAAGACTGTCTTGTTAGAACCAAATGTACACTAATCTAGCCGTGGAAAAAAATCCTGCACATACCGGTCCGAATTCACTGTCACTGCTACTTCATTTTCTTCAAAGAACCAGAGGCCAACAATTTTAGTTGAGGCGACTAAACTACGTTAGGAAAAAACTTTAAGGCCCCCCCTCTCGAACGAGACCACTAGCGTTCCGCTACGGCATCAACCGAATGAATGGCGCGCATTTTAAAATAGGAAGTTATGCTGCCGCACCCTGTATATTAAAAATTCTACATTTAAATATAACTTACATGTTTGCAAAATCAAAAAAATGTTTTAAATATCTTATCAAACAACAATACCACTTAAAAAGAACTTATATTGTAGCATATACAAATATTATTATGACTATTATTAATGAATTACTTATTTCTGAGGCAGTACACGTATAATTTGCAAAAATATAATGTCAAACATTACTTACTATTAATTAATTTAATTCTGCTAGATAATACTATTAGGTATGTAGTTTTTTGATAAATTATGTATCTCGATTTTCTAAATTTTTAAAAATTAACTACTGAAGTGTTTATTAAAAAAGTAATTCTTGGTTTAGTTTTATAATCTTTTATTTGCATATTACTGACTGCAGTTTCGACTGTCATCATTCGGTAACTGCAATTCAGTAATAGGCAAATACATAGATTATAGATGTAATAGATTATTAAAGAAAACCAACAATTACTTCTTTACTAAATATTAATGAATTTTATTAAGTAACAACTTCTTCAATCTACTATAACTGAAGTGTTCCCATTTAATAAAATTAAATTTAATATAAATACATAATAAAATTTCAAATTTATGTAAATATTTTAATAAAAAATTAATACTCAAAAAGTAATAAACATATACAAACCAAACATTCGATTATTCTAAATAATACTTTTAGTGATTTTTTACTTTGTCTAAAATATCCCAATTCTCTGAATGTAAGCTATCAAGTAATTACAGCTGGCGAGAAATTTTATATTCACGAATGATGTTATAAATCAGCTATTTTTGTAGAAATTATTAAGCATCACATTACTTCCTACAAAAATAATTCGCTCCAGACTCATTTTTATCAATTGGAATGTTATTGAGATTATATGTGTTTTGTATTTGTATTTGCCAATAACTTGAAGATGGTCTAGCTAGTAAATATAAATGGCAACAATTCAATCCATTTATCCATTTAGTTAATTGTAAACTATTAATCAATTGCTAAAGTTGAAAAACTTAATATCTTATTGAGATTATGCTACTGTGTCCAAAAAGTCAGACCAATTTTTAATTTCAATAGCGCAGGCAAATCACACATCATTCAAATTTTTTTCTTAGTTTGTAAGTATTGCAATAAAAGTCTGTAAGAAATTTTGAGGCAAAACATTTATTAGTCTTTTGAGACTCTAGGATAATTATAAGTGATACGGTATTAAATGAGATAAATTTGGTAGTTTTGGATCGATATGCACATGATTTTTGGTGTTAAAGTCACTAAGAATTAGTACATTATGAGAGGTGCATTGTCAACGTTACGGCATTAGTTAATAATTTCCAGGTTTTAGACCCAAGATATCTTCCAACAAGTCCTGAACATATATATTTGGAAAGCCAAGTACAATTTTTTTGGTTTTCTTGACGTCGGCAACGGTTGATGTTCGTTCGAAGCGTTCTTCATTTTCAAACCCTTTTAGACTTTCTTTTACCTGAATCCACCACGTGTAAGCATTGCTTTCTAACAAAACATGGTCGCAAAAGATATTTTGCAGGATTCCAAACATTTCTACATCCAAAATTTCCCTCCTCAAACAAAATTTAATGCACCTTTTTGCTCAATGTTGTAATAATCGCCACATACAACAACATTAGCCGTAAAACAAAAACTAATGAATGTTTTGATGTTAAAATTGTTACAGATGTATACTAGAATGCTTACAAGTTATAAAAAGAATATGATTGATGTACGGTTTACCTGGGCTAATTGAATTGAAAATTGCTCTTACTTTTTGGGCACAGTAGTATATCTATTTTGTATTTTAAGATAATTAAATAACTTAATAATGATTTGGTAAATACAAGTGGCAATAATTGAATCATTGCTTATAGACTGGATTTGAATAATGAATTAATATTCAAGCCGTCAACGTCAAAGTAAGAAAAAAATATAAGGACAAAACATTATTTCCTTTTTCAGTTAGTATAAATAGCGTAACGTAAATTACATCCGTAACGTCGGTGTGTATAAACATTCATATAAGCGCCACAAGCACGTGCGGTTTCAGCCAGAACTAATGGAAGCAAGCGGTTGGATGCTTATTTTTACATCACATCCACATCTGACTCTGTGTTTGAAACAAACAACGGGGCAACAAGAGCAAGAAGAAGAAGAAGAAGAAGAAAAAAAACAACAACGAGAGAGCGGTGCTGCGCGCGTGCAATTTCAATGCTCGTGCCACAACTGCCTCAATTAAAAACCCCTTACTATTTACACTCATAAACACTAAATATTTAATTGCACACACAGGCACAACGCACACACCTTTCCTTCAATAAAACAACGATCGAGATCTGTGCGTGCGTGATTCTACACGACACTTTTATTATTATCGCCAATCTTGTCAGCCTCCACACATTTATACGTGAACGAGTAATTTTACTTTTGCTGTTGCACTTTTCGGCTCGTTGCTATCATCCTGCAAATTAAAAAAACATTCAAAGTCAGTTTCTTCAAAATTGCACCAAAGAGAGATATCAAACTGATAATAACCCGTAAACAACACTCAAACAATTATTGTCTTTTTCATTTTTGAGCTAATCATCTAGGTTTAATTAATAATTATCGACGGTTGTATTAAATCCCAATTTAACCTCTTCGGTGTTCTATGAATTTCACTTAATTTTATTATCATTTATTGTTATTTTTATAACAAAGTAAGAGCCGATATTAAAACGATAAATTAAGCTTCAAATAACTACTTGTTTAGAAAATTTATTAGAGTAATTAATTAATGAGTCAATAATTTTGCTTATCATAACACGAGGCAATTAAGTAAATAACTACTTGTGGATTCAATTAATTTATTACCACTTTTTTGTAAGTTGGTTTTGGATTTGCATGCTTTCACGGTTTTTACGTAAAAAATGACGCCAATGTAATGTCAATGTGAGTTAAATTTCGTTATAAGATCGAAAAATAGTTATTTATGTATCAAGGCAATAAGGAGGTACATGTCAGGCATTAAAATACCCTTATTACCGAGGTGCATATTAAATTTATTCCAAAATCGATTTTTATGATTTATCTATTTACTTTTCATGCTTCTGTTGGTTGACAAATAACATGTTCAATAGAATACATCGATGAATTAGAACATGATAACGAATCGCTTGATAATTTTTTAATGTCTAGACATTAAACTAGCATTTTAATAACTGATAACGTAATATAACATTATATGCAGATTTCCCAAAAAAGGTTATGTATTACTACAATATTTACTTACACAGCAAATTTCATTAGCTACGAAATGCAACAAGTAAATAACGTGTCTGAATTAATAGTTTCTCATTTTTTGACGTTCGTGATACAAAATTCTCTCAAATAAAGTATATCACTGAATTAATAAATTTTGCTAGTATACTAAATAACGTATTTGTCGTTTATAATGCCGGCTCCAAAAAAATCAAATATTTTGAAGTGCATTAAAAATGTGAAAACAAAATTTAAAGATTCTAAATAATAATAAATTTATCAGAACTCGCGTAAATGACTCACTTATTTAGGAACAAAAGCGGTATCTATATTTTTATAATTATGAAACAAATTTTTATTTTGTTTCCAACTTTATGTACTTACTTTTGCTATGATTGTAAATTCTTGATCAATTTCTTGAATATCCTTCTTCACGATGAGTCTGGCATCGAAGGTTTTTTGCAAATAATTGTCATCTACATATCCACGATTTTCTATCATCAAATACTCATTATCTTCCATTGAAAATGTAATTTTATTGTTTGTTATATCAATATCGGTGGCGTAGATTTTTACCAAATCAGTCAATTGAAGTCCGGCTGCTATCGGCATTCCAAATTCATAATTATAAACGTCTCTATTGAAAAACGGAGCATGGTTGTTGCTATCGATGATTTCCTGATCAATGCTCTGTAAAGTAATTCATATAATTTGATTGGTGAAAAGTTAGATAGCAATTAGTTTATGTGCAATTTTTTTACTCATTTTTATTAAAAGTATTCTTTTATGATGATGGTAAAATGCTTATCAAAAATTTTATCCACTTGCGTCAAATTTTGCCCCACCATTTTGAAAAAAGATGAAAATTGACGCATTCGCTTTGTCTCAATAAATTTATTTTTATTTGTAAAAAATTTCCCAAAGATAAAGCCAAGAATGATTTATGGAATTCATATCAGGTAATAGAATTTAAGGGAGTAAAACTAGGAAATATAGTCAATGAAGAAATTATTTGTTTTTAAAATATTAGGAACATAATCACCGCTTTATATGTAATGCAAGTCAAAACTCTACCATTTAGAGATAGACTGGTGTAAATAGTTATTTATATAATAAATAGGTAATTTATTACTTTATGGATTACAGTGTTTGATGGACAATTGTATGTGTTTGATAGAGACGAGAGCGTAAGCCTAATTATGTATAAAATACATCTATTGTACAATATTTGATTACTAAAATTGCCTTTTATAGAAAAAATTTGGGCAAAAATTTAAATTACCAAAAAATCTATACAAAACTTTGAAAATTTTTTGAGTTATTTGAACCGATATGGCTTGATAATAATGTCATTCAATACAAACAACTGTTCTAAAGGGCATTAATATTTTTACGAATGATGCAAATAAGATATTCGTGAAAAATATGACGTTTCTTTAATTTAATTTGGTAGGCGGCTGTTTCGTTTTACTATTAGGCATTCCAAAATATGTCATTTTAACTACTGTGGTACAACCTGTCAATCTAAAATATATTTTTTTTATGACAAGATGACCTTAATTTTGCCTAAATACCTTTTTGCGATATTTTTTAAATATTATTCTAACTTTAATAAATATTAGATTTGCTTGGGAGCTATTTTTTTAAATATTGACAGGTTGTACTTCAGTAGCTGTTTGACAGTACTCTGGAATGCCTAATTACAGTTTATAATCTTTGCGTATTAATCTTATTTAGTCTAGGAATGTAATAATCATGAAATTATCTTAAATAAGTCAACTATTATCCGCTATCTGTTTTTTTATTATGTTAGTACTATTGCCTTAAAAAGTATAGAGAGTATAGACAGATTAATTGTTGTTAGGGTTTTAAGGATTTAAGCCAGCTATGACAATTCATTTGTCGCTTTTTGGGCGATAAACATGGCTGCTCCGCTCTCTGTTTGCACCAAGCAAGAACAACGTTCTCTAATTCGATTTTTGTGTTGGGAACGTGTACCAGGGACCGACATTTATCGTAGACTTTTGATGCAGTACGGAAAAAGTGTGAGGCCTTAACGGAGTGTCTATGAATAGATTTTACAATGCAAAAGTGGCAGCATTAGTGTTACGCATCATTACAAAATTCAGTAATTTAAAAATGATCATATGAGTTATTCGCGGGCACTCCGTTGTGGCATACCAAAAGTTTACAATGAATTGCGACCAGCGGTACACCTTCCGACCACAAAAAAATAAATTAAAAATAATGTTGCATTTGGTGCAAACAGAGAGCGGAGCCGCCATGTTTAACGCAAATCAGCCACAATTATTCAAGCAATCTACCTGGCTTAATAGCTTAAAATCCTATCAGAATTTAAACACAAATGTGTCTTGTAAGTACTTTTCAAGACAGTACCAATAACGTAATGACAAATATAACCACATTACGGATAATAGTTGACTTACCTTCGTATATAAAACTTACATAAGAACTGGAGCTATTGCCGCATACGAACCGTATTCGCAAGGTAACGGAGTAATTACTGTTGCGACTATATTCTACTTCTTCATAATTCTTTAAATCCGCTGTAGTTTTATATACAACCTTATCGTTTTTCAATAGGACCTCAAAATATTTAGATCCATCGGTAACTTCAACAGCTGGAATAGTATGTAATAATAAACATTTATCTAACCATTTTAAATAATAGCTTACCAGTAACGTTATTTGCTGGAAACGTTTCAATTGTTTCACCAATGCGTGACTCGTCGATTGGCGGACTACGATAAGTAATCATATTTTCTACATCGAAATCGCCCGGTCGACATTCTTCCCACCCTATTAAACGCACAATTAATTTCAAACTTTTTTTATAATAACTAAATTATGTAATTTACCCCAACAGCTAAGAATCAAGAACGATATTATAAAAATGGTCTTCATTATTGTGCGAGGCCGCCTAATCAGATGCGCGAGTGATCTTGAAGTTTGAACAAATAGAGTGGACGTTGCTCAAATTATCAACCACGTAAATCTGCTTATCAATAATTATCACAGCTACGTGCTGTGATTTTTATCTGAATGCATACGTCTTAGTAAGATTAATAAAGAATATTAACCCTTGAGCGCCTTTTTTCATTTGATAATAGTTTTTGTTTACATGCAGGTATTAAATGTTCATTAGGTAGACAAATATTGCACTATCACGTTTTTGAAGTGTTATTGTCTGCTGATTCCAAGTACAACGTCGATTCGAATTCAATGAGCGTTGTTTAAAAAAAAAACAAATTCATTTTACACAAGAGGATGGCTGGTCAGGCTGTAATCAGGTTCATTTTGGTGGCCCAATGTACGGTATGGCCAAAATACGATTTACGGGATTCTTTACAAATTTTGCAGCCCAGCAACAACAACACTCTTACATGTTTGAATCAAAATTGCATTAAATTTATATAGAGTGTTACGTTGCGAATAAAGACATTTTGTTTCAACTTTTAAGCATTTTTTATGTTTTTTGACGTACTTATAAGGAGCTTGATAGAATTCCAAGTAACTTCAGAGTTTAAGAAAAATTTTTAACATTACAGATATTATTTTAATCAGAATTATACTAACATATTGACGATAGCTTCTTTGTCTACACGAAGTTTTACTATGATGGCAATTTCAAATCATTTTACGGGCCCCAATTGATTGAATTTTAGAAATTACGGTTTTAAATGATTTCGAGCTCCCAGCAAGTATTTTACTGCATTATTGTTTGCTGATTCCAAATTCAATGTAAATTGGACTCTATGAGCTATAATCTAAAAACAATAGTGATTTCACTATGGCTCCCATAGAGGGGTGGATGGTCAAGCTGTAACCAGGTGGCCCGGCATTTGAAAGTTTCTATGTGATCTGTGATTTAAGTACTAAATATTATACATAATTAGCTGGAATTCATTTATACATTTAGACGTATATAACACTTTTATACGATTTGAAATTATAAACGTCATTTTAAACAATTTTAGATACTACGGTTCAAAATAATCACGAGCTCCTAGCAAGTATTTTACTTTATTACTGTTTGCTAATTCCAAATTCAACGCAAATTTAAACTCTTCGTGCTATGGTATAATTTATTTTACCATGGCTCCCACAAGGGGTGGCTAGCAGGTTGTAATCAGATGGCCCAACATTTCAGGACAACATGCATTTCACTAATAAATAATATTTATGCTAAATATTGTAAAGCATCAATATGAAATTTGTGGACAATTTTCTTAAGAATCATAAAATTTTGCATTTTTCGAAAAGGTTGGACCCGCAAAACAAAATTATTCAATTTGATAATGTAATAAAAATGATATCAAGCATATATCCAAAGGACTTGTTTTCTGGAAGATACGGGCAATGCAATGAAAAGGCCACAACATCAAAAAGAACTGAAATAACGCAATCTTTGTAAGTAACTTTGTAAGCAAATATTCGTGTTCGAGAAAAAATGTTAGCGAACAAATATTTCTAGAAGAATACAATCGCTCATGTACAACGGTTTGTAGGCAAATGTTTGTGTATGAAAATTTGTGCTCAGATGTTTGTAGCCGATTTTTGATAACTATGGAATCAATTTCAAAAAAACGATAAGGAGTTTGAAATATAATTTCAAATGACGTATGATTAAAATTCATGTACCAACGATATTAAACTTAACATTATTGAAAAGAATGATTACTTTCCTTTTTATAATAGTAAATATTGTAATTAATTAATGAAAATATTAATAGTACTACTAATATTGTGAAAGGTTAGCAACAAATGCAATGTCGGTGATAGACTAACTAATGCTAAAAACTAATGAAATAATTTCTTATTTCTCAAATTTGTACTTAGATGTTTGTAGACGATTTTTCATACACATGTAATCAATTTCAACAGAACCACAAGGAGTTTGAAGTACAATTTCAAATAATGTATGGTTAACATGAATGCACCAACATTACATAATGTTATATAATATTATTGAAAAGAATGATTATTTGACGTTTTAGTAAATATTGTAATATTTAATTAATGAAAATAATAATAGTACTAATTATATTGTGAAAGGGTAGCAACAAAAGCAATGTGGCTGATAGACTAACTAATGCCAAAAATTAATGAAATAATTTCTCATCTTGGCGTTGTATATGTTTTAATTTAAAAGTCAATCGAGTAATAAATATCATTCACACTTTATTTCTGGCTTATTATCAAGTCAACCAGTTGGTTTCATGTGGCATTAAATAATTCTTTAATCGAGTATTTTACAGTGTGTATTAAATTATCACTGCATCATACAAATATAAAATATTTTTAATTAACACTGATTATGGGAATATATATTGTATAAAAGCAATACGATTTTATTTCCTTATACAGTAGTGCGTTTCACTCTTTTGTAACACCATTTATATAAGACAAACAGTATCAGGCCGATGAATGCAGCTTCCAGAATTCCCATCGTAACAATTTGCACGATCGCCATAATTTTGACGTATCTCACAATTTCGTTCACTGCTGCATCTTCGCCATCATGCTGCGGCTTAGAATCAATACGTACATATGTGGAAGTTTTCAATCCTTGCCAGAACGCTTCAATTTCTACAATATCACCAATCTTCATTTGCAATTGTTCATCGCTTTGATTAACCATTAGCGCAATTGAATTGTTCACGGTGTATGACATTATCTCAACCGGCGGTCCATTTTCTAAAATTTAAAGATTTAAGATGATTAAGTATAGATAATTAAAGGAACCATCAATTTTAAAAAGAATATGTTTTGTGGACCATTAGCAAAACTACATAGATACCATTAATATCTAATAAGGTATAAGATTTTATAATCCAAATTCGTGAAAATACTTATAAAGATGAAATTCACTATTTAGTGTGATCTCTGTTATTTCTTCGGACGACCAACATTTCTTGCGGACAAGCGGTTCAGAAACACTAGTTTAACACAATTCCTATCAGATTAATAACAATTATTATTGGGTTGGTGCATAATTATTGCGGCCTTTTTTACGCTATTGTTTTTTAGAAAAATTGGTGTTTTGTCCAATTTTTTTTTTCATAAAAATAATCTTTCTTTCAGGAACAAAAATGGGTACCAAAAATCATCTTCATATTCGCCATATTATGCTCTGCCTCTTTGCGAAAGTTTGGAAGGCGGCAGCGTCATTTCGCGATCTCAACGAACTTTGCGGCGAGGGAATAATCAGCAAAAGTCAAGTTAAAAGATGGTTCAAGAGGTTCAAAACGAGCGACACAAATCTTGCAGCTGAAGAAGCAGAGGTTGGTCATCATACAATGTCAAATGAATTCGAGCACTTTTCGAAATATTCGCGCTTATTGAATTTCTTTGCCTGCGAAGGCGAGGGTTTTATTGACGGTGCGAAAAGCACTACTAACCGCAGGAGGCTTATTTCGCCTGTATAATGTTATTACCCATCTAATAATCAAACGCATTGAAAAAATGATTCTGGTGATCCCACAAATTTGGGTTTTTTCGTGTGTTCTTAAAATTTTATTGTTATTTTTGTTAAATAAATTCTTATTATTACTGAAAACAAATAATTTATTAAATTTGGCAAAAAAATTATTTAAATTTACTTGGCTCATCAATAAATAATTCTCTACATTATTACAACTGCGACTTGTAAAACTAGAGTCATAAATCATTGCTACTATGCCTTCCTACAAAATATGCTCAAAACGCTAAGGATCAGGTTCGTCTGCAGCTGCTCGGATTCATTTGACAGCGGGTATATACCGATGATCAGGCAAACATTTATTAAAATGGTAGAGCATAATATGGCGAATATGAAGATGACTTTCGGTATGCATTTTTGTTTCTGAAAGAGAGAAGATCCTTTAATGTAAAAATAATAAACAAGTCGCCAATTTTTGTACAAAAACAATGGCGCAAAAAAAAGCCGAAATAATTATGCACCAAACCAATATAAAGCCGAATACAAAAAAATTGAATATAAACTTAAACCCTTTTCAAAATAGATTGCAAAAATTATGTGAAATTTTTGTGAGATCATTAACACGTGGCAAAAAAACATAAAAATTTTAATAAAAACATATTATCATGAATGAAAACTTAAGATATGTTTGTGCATTATGCAACAGATTATTACCGCCAGTGATAGACTGGACACTTGTCTAGTTTATTTTGAGATATGTTGGTCATGAACGATTGGGAAGATTGCACCGAATGCGGATATTGTAGCGTTCTAATTCGCGCAACTTGACGGATTTATTTTATTTCAAGTAATGTCATGTTTAAATCACTCATCGTACAGTGATGGATGGCATTCGAAATTTTCAGGAAGCCGTTCCAAATATTATGTGATCATTGGCAAATTTTTCAGTTTTTTAAGGGCAATAATAAATCAACTGTTTGCTGTAATTGCAATAATATTAAGAAATTGTAAAGGAGGAAAAACTGGTACGATTCTATCACTCCGGACACACATCCAGGGGGTAAGTTTGCGGGACCACCAAGATACAAAACATAGTGGGTGGTCTGATAAGTTTTTGAATTTCTAGACTTTTTTTGTGTTTTTTACTGCTTTTTAAAACTTTTTTGTAGCCTTTTTAAAGGTTTTCTGCTCATTTTTTGCGCATTATTGTAAAAAACACGAAAAAGAAGCAAAAGAAGCAAAAAAGCTGAAAAAATCGAAAAGTTATCAGGCTAACCATGTACAATTATTTTCTGATCACTACTTATTAATTTTGCTATTTCTGATAACATTGCGTGTAGTAATTTTTAACAAATTTGCTGATATTTGATGAAAAAGTTGTTTCAAGATTGAAGCCATTCATCAGTAAGAAACCGTAAAGAAAAAAAACCGGTACGATTCTATGACCCCAGACTCACAACCAGAGGGTAGGCTCGCGGGCCCATCAAGACTCATATAAAGATACAAAACATACATAGGCGGGCTGAAGTTTCCGACTTTCTAGACTTTTTGGTGATTTTTACTGCTTTTTAAAACTTTTTTGCCGCTTTTTTAAAACATTACCAAAGACAAGAAAAAGTTGTAACAAAATAGAAAAAATGCAAAACAGTTGAGAAAATCAGAAAGTTATCAGGGTAGCCATTTATATATTTATTTCCTGATCATTGCTTATTAGTTTTGCTTTCAGAAATAGTCTCTGATAACATTGCTCTTAGTAATTTTGACCAAATTGATATTTAATGAGTAAACTCAGTAAAATTTTCTTTCATTGTAATAATAAATATTTATCATGATTTACTATAGAAAAAGTTGTTTCAAGATTGAAGCCATCCCTCAGTAAAAAGTAAAAAAAGAACCGGTACGATTTTATCACTCCAGATGCACAACCAGGGAGTTGGCTCGCGGGCTCACGAAGACTCATATAAAGATACAAAGCATACATGGGCGGCCTGATAAGTTTTTTGACTTTCTAGGCTTCTTTGGTGCTTTTTCTTGCTTTTTACACTTCGTTTATACCTTTTCTTAGGTTTTTGCTAATTTTCTGACGCATTATTTCACAAAAAATAGTAGAAAAGCAAGCAGTGACAAAGACAAGAAAAAGTTGTAAAAAACACGAAATAGTAGCAAAAAAGTTAAAAGGTTGAGAAATTTGGAAAGTTGTCAGCCTAGCCATGTATATTTATTTTCAGATCACCGCTTATGTCTCTGATGACATTACTTGTAATAATTTTTAACAAATTGATATTCAATGAGTAAACTCAGTGAAATGTTCTTTCATTGCAATATATTTACCATGATCTACTATAGAAAAAGTTGTTTCAAGATCGAAGCCATTCCTCAGTTGCAAACTTTCAATAACGATTTTTCCATTTTCAACATAACCGGTATAATTTGTTTGGGTGAAATTCAGCTGATCGTAATTTGGAATTAGCTTTAGATGTAAAGTTGCTTGCTGCTCACCAAACGGCTCCCTTGAATCCTAAAATTGAAAGTTTACAAAATATTTAAATAAAGTGTTTTAACATTATTCAATCAAAACACTTGAATAAATGCGGTTACAATCACCGTCGTATAATTATTTTAAACTATTTCTGATGTGTTGCCAAACAATTCTTTAGACTGATTTAGTGCTTGATTATTTTATAGTTTTAATTGTACAGTAACGTCCAGTTTCTCAATCGGTAGTTATAGTTACACTTCTTAATCGTTGGTTAGTATTAAACTTGAGTTACATTTCATTACAAAATGGATTTTCGTCAATAACAAATTGCGCAGATAACAGTTTAAATCAGTTTGTTTAAAGAAAAAATCATTACAGTAAATTAAATGACAATTAAAATAATAATAACATTTTTATCAATTAATTTCGACGGAAGTTATGGAGTTGTTTTTCAATGTTGCTACTTTGCAAGAAACTTGACTACAACTTCAAAATTTATGAAAGCTTCATGAATTAGGCCAAGTTTAACAAAAAGATAATCAGCAAGTTAGAATTAATAAATTACAACATTTAACTTTCGATTGAAGAATTGAACGCAAAGGCCGTTCTGGGGGGTATACAACCCGGTCTTTGGCTGAGGCGAAAACACTAAAGCGCATTAAACCAAAAGAAACAAAATATTTATAATTTTGACTTCTAAAAAGCATCAATAGCAGATAGTTTAATTAATTGTTAAATGATTATAATATAAGTCGCGTTATCTACAAAAAAAATTAAATACACATTCTTAGTAGTGCAAAGTTTAATAAGACGGCAATTTGTCATTTTGTCCGGGTTGGCCTAAGCCCTAGAGCGGATGTTGTTGGACGCGACTTTTGTTTATCGCTCTTAAACCTAATTATTTTACTTACGCGTACAAATATCGTAAATTTTTCATCAAACGGTGGATATACAGCCTGTTTGGTGATTAACGTTGGTTTTACTTGCTTATTCTTAACAAACTCATAAGTAGGCAATTCAAAATAATCATTTTCATCCATAGAAAAGTACAAAAATTGTGTATCAACATCCAAATCTTCAGCCACGATCGGTAAAATTTCATTTAACTTAAACTTGTGTCTTAGCCCATTGTACAAGATAAAGTCGTAATTTTCTTTTGTAAATGCTGGTTCATGATTGTTGATATCTTCAATCCATTGTGTGTATCCCTATACAAAAAGAATTATAATATATATATATGTAATGCATTCAGATTTGAATAAGCCAGTGTTCTTGAAACAGTGTTCCGTGGAACCCCTAGAATTCTGAGAACCAAGAGGTTAAAAAAGCATAAAATAAAAAATGAAATCACAACTAAAAAACTAAAAAACAATTCCATTCCAGCTGCTAAAAAAATGTCCTATACATATTGTTTTTCTTAGAATAAAATAGGGTTCCGTAGCTGTAGGTTTCCACGGGTCAACAAAATTTGAAGATCATTGGCTTAAACAAATGTAGCATGTGGCAAATTGGATAGAAACGCAGATTAAGCTTATAAATCCATAAATGGACCAAAAAGTTCGGTTCATCTAAAGTAAGTTATTTAGTTTGATCCCCAGCAAGGAATATTTAAACGAGTATATAGGATCATTTAAAGTTTATGATGTAGTAATGCGTAATATAAACTTACAATATCGTATGTACGATTTGGACACTCGATAGTCATATTCATTCTAATACTCCCAAAATCCTCAGCTGCTTCAAATTCTTCAAACTCCTTCGTTGTAAGAATCTCCAACTGCTGCCTCACTTTATCAAATCTACATTCTAAATATTTAGATCCAGCACAGTTGATATTGTCAACATGCACCATTTTCGAAAATGATTGCGTAACACCAGTATGAGTATCGGGAATTGTGTTAGGATTTCTATAATCGTTTTTTAAATCAATCCCTTCAATCAAACATATTTGGAGAATATCCTTATCACTAGTAAGAATTATTGTGGTGGTTGTTTTCAGACCATGCCATTGCGCTTCGAAATCAAATCGAATATCTTTGGACGATGAACGTCGGACCTCTGGTAATTCACGGTCTAATATAATTTCAATTGAATTTGTTGTAGGATTTACTTTTGCTTTAAAATAGTTCTCATACTCTGAAATAATGAATAAACAATCATTTTTTATTACAAAAATAATAAAAATATAGTAGAATAAATATTTTAAAAATAATATACAAAAAAACAATAAAGTAAAGAATTTTTTTCAATGTAAAAAAGGTGTTCAGTCCTTTTAACACTTTAAATTAATCCAAAATTAATTTGAAAATCACTTTTTAATACAGCTTTTTATATTTGCAATGACCAACATAAATCGGAGTAAAAAAACATACGATTATTGTTTAATTTCATAAAAACATGATTTACTTAAAATACAAACTTACTGTGCGTTAATCCAAAATTGTCGAAGATTGATAAACTAATTTTAAAGAATCTCTCAAACAAAATTCATATGTTTTTTTATGTAATTGGTGTAGGGAAAAAAACTGTCTGATTCGGTTATTTTTCGTAAATGCCAAATATTGATTAAATTTCTCTCCAACAGAAAACAAAAAAACCAACAAAAAAAATTTACAACCTCTTATTATTTTATGTGGTAGTGAGCACAATTCCGCCATCTGCAAGTAGTGATTCTTCTCCTCTCCTCCTCTAGAGTGAGGGGGCACAGTGGAAACGAAGTACTTACCTTCTCCGCTTAATCCTAAGAGGAGGTGGGGTACCCCTTTCTTTGTTAGAGCCTAAAAGCTTACCAACTAGGAGACAATAGGGTGCCGAAAGAAATAGTGTCAGCGGATGTGTTCGACTTCGAACAAAGCATAGTTGCAGCAAATTAGACTTCAAAGTAGCTGGATTACAGGAGTGCGCCAAACTCCCAGTCGAGAAAAATAACCGCGTTACACATATAAAATCAACGATGTCAATTATTTAGGTTATTTGCCATATTTCAAAATAATTGACATCGAAATGATAATCAAAACGACAGTGCCCTGTCAATGCCAAAAATTTAGAGTATTTTATATATGACTTAATTTAATAAAATATTGATAGTGACTGACATAAAGAACTCAAAGACTAATAAGTAGTGTACGAACTGATTGTGAGTACGAAAGTGCAATATTTTTTCGAATAATCTATAACCGGATAAGTGGAACAAAATGTTTCGAGATTAACTACTGTAGATGTTGGGAAGGTAATAATATGGTATGTACTAACGTTTAGTAAATTAAGGCCACCAGACGTACCACTTTCGGTAGTACAGTACCTTTGGGAATGATTTGATGGCGTATTCTCGATTCCAATCTGCAATTTCGGTTTTCAACCGACTCTATTAACGTAAAGTAGGGAGAATATATTCTACCAACTGGTTTGGCTTAAGAATTGGTTGTTCATTATCTTTGATTGAATAGCATGAAAAGCGTTCCGGATACGCATTTGGCATTTTCGGGTATTATATTAATAACTTTAGTTTTATTCTAAATCAACTCCAAACTAGTTCGTTTCTCATCTAATTAAACAAAACGCATTTCAAATGCATTTTAAACTAATTCGGAATTTTTAGTTTGCTATTCCAAATTGCAGTTCACTAGTTCTGAACTGATTCTTAACTAAACAAACAGTTCTTTTTTGTTTGGAATTATTATTCTCAAACTTTTGTGATATGGTTAATATGGACAGCATAATTCACATACTAATTGAATGTTTTCGCTATAGAATCACTATTTTATTATATAAGCACGGATTCCTGAGACCATTCCAACGTATGCGGTTACGAATTAAAACCCGAATCAATACAATACAAATTGGAACTAATTCTGAATTAATTTAGAACTGTGATTGGGAATGAACCTTCTAATTTTATTATTTTTAATGAATCATTTCTAGCGAAGTGATATTCAAGATCAAAGTCTAGTCATAGTTATCATATTACCTGTGTAGAATTTAAATTCCATATCGCCATCACAGCCATTTTTTAACTTAATTTGCTCTTCTAATGTAATAATCCTGCCATCAATATTTCCTATATAAATTGAATTAATAAATTCAAATTCTTCCTTTGGTACTTCTAAATGTATTTCAATCGATGCACTTGCATTCAGACCATCAAACATACTGTCCTAAAATATGTGAATTGATAAGTATAATATAGTAAATTATACTTTGTCTATTGTAGTGTATGAGAAAAAATAGTTTACACGTTTCAAAAACTCACTTTAGAATAAAATAAAAGTGAGATATCTGCAGAAAATTTCTTTAGATAAAGTAAAAAATAATATTTATTAATGATAATCATACCATGTGCGGTCAAGGCTATATAATCAAGTTTTTTTTTATTAATTGCGAATTTGTAGTTAAATCAAAGCAGAATTTTTTTTAGAGAACTTTTCCCTGATGAGTGTAATTAATAAAGATTTTTAGCCATAGTGATATAAGTCAAACAGAGCAGAACAATAGTTGTTCTGAATACTGTTCTTACAAATCAAATTAATAATGTCTAGTTAAGGCCAGGAATAGCTATTAGTTCTTATACAATATAAAAATACACGTGTAATTATTTTTAAGATTTCTCAATGAACAAATTTCATACCTAATTGTAGTTTTGATACAAAGAACGTTTAATATGAACTCTCAATTCGATGCTAACGCAAACTATTCAAAAAAATACCATAGAAATAGCGTGAAAAATATACAAGAATCGGAAACTACTACAGTAACGATTTCAAATAGTGTAAATGAAGGCTAGTAAGCAGCATTCGCCTCAGAGAACATTCATTGGGTTCTTTTACCTTCTTCGGCAGATTTCCAAAAAGCTATGTTTGGGTTAGTTATAAAAGGTAGAAGAGTTAATGGTTGAATAAGACATTTTCTTATAGAAAAAATCTTGTGTTTTGATTCTGGACCTATTATATTCTGCATGCTCAGGGTGTCGACAAAATTGCAACAATTTAAGTTCACATTATGCTGATATGTTGTAAATTTAATGCCATTTAAAAACTATGCATCTCTAGGATATAATACGTTCAGAATCAAAAGTAGTGTTTTTTCTATAAGAAAATGTCTGATTCAAGAATGATCTCTTCTATCTTTTATAATGTACCCTGGCAAAGATATGAAGCAAATTTTGCGTTCTAAACGTCATTTTCACTCACTCTTATCTCTGATATTCCTCAGCATTGATTAG
The DNA here is from genome assembly GCA_030264715.1 of Adinopsis sp. GC000173. NCBI lineage: Eukaryota > Metazoa > Arthropoda > Insecta > Coleoptera > Staphylinidae > Adinopsis > Adinopsis sp. GC000173. The sequence goes on from JARJDW010001462.1 coordinate 35,556, forward strand.
CTATTATTGTAAACAAATTCTTCACTACAAAACCTTTATGCACACAAGACGTTAAATTAATATTAAGTTTACATATATCTCTAGCTTTCTATTGCCCTAATTTTTTCAAATACCAAAAATATGTTTGCCAAATCCTCATAAGAATAAAAAAAACTGATTGGGTTTATTTCAAGGAGTTACTTACCAATGCAGTTATAGTATAATGTTGATGAAATGGCGGTGAAATCTTCCGATTTGTAACAATTGCTGCATTAAATAATTTATTTTCGTACGATTTATGAGTACTCCGAATATCATCTGAGTCCACGTTGAAAGACATAAAACTTTGACCTAAATCTATATCTTTGACTTGTATTGGCAAAATGTTGGTCAAATCAAAATCTTTTGGAAGTGCTGATCCAATTTTAAAAATATAAAGTTTATTGTTAAAAATTGGTGCGTGATTATTCTTGTTTGCAATCTTTTGTGAAAATTTCTAAAACAATTTTTTTTGCAATAGAATGTCATATTAATAAACTGATTTACAATTTGGTGTGTTTCCTCGGGATTGTTCTTGCATTCAAATACAATATCTATCGAATGTGTATCGCTGATTTCATTTTCTTCATATTTCTCAAACTCGTTTGATGTAAACAACGAAACTGTTGTCTCATTTTTTTGAATATCAAAGTACCTTGAAGTACATTCAATATCTGCAATATTATATACAATTATAAGTACAGTAATATCGAGTATATAGTCGATGAAAAGTGCAGCTCGGCCATAAAAATAGGCGCCACTTCTTTGTAAGTAATATTTGTAATATTTGTAATATTGCATTATATATAAGTTAGCAACAGAAATAACATTTTTTGCCCAAAATATCATTCCTTATACTTTAAAGCCTAAGCTGCAATAGTCACTTTTCAACCAGTAACAGCTATAAACATGGGCTATTTCTTTTTGTAGCAATTCGCATAGATACTTGTACAGGTTAGAAAGACAGATAACAACTCAGTATATCTCTGTATGCTTACTTCAAAAAGGGTCAATTCCTTTCATGGCCCAAGCTGCACAAGTTACTCTCCTTCAACTATTGTACAGGTTTTTCAACTCGCTCGAATTTGTCACAACATATGCAAGTTCTCACATTATACAAAATTTAATGCTTGCAATTCAAATGTTAATCTAGATATTATCACATTTGTATGATAAATACAGGGTGATTCACTCGAGACTGACGGTTTTTAATCATCTATATCTCGGGAATGCGTAAACATAAAAACACGAAATATAGGACTCAAAGTTTTACTTAAGTATCGCATTGATTGCGACAAATTGCAGGATCTATTCACAGTAGCGTACCCCTTTTTTCCTGCAATTTGTCGCAATCAATGCAATACTTGAAATTACTTGGATTACCGATGAAGCATGGTATCATTTTTCTGGTTACGTAAACTCGCAGAATACCCGCATATGGGCCACCGAGAATCCCCATGCTTAGGCGATCAGAAAATTTTCTTGTGATGCGCGGTTTCCCGTTTTCGAGTAATTGGTCCACCCCTGCCTCCCATTCTCGCATGCAACCAAAATTAAAAATCGTCAAGCCCGAATGAATCACCCGATATAGCATGGATTCGAATACGGCATTTTAGTGGAACGAATTAACCGTACCATACTGTATTACTATATCCTAAGAAATAACTATGGAATACATAATTACCTTGAATATTTTCTATAATGAAATTTTTTACAAGTCCAATATGCGTGTCATAAATTGTAGGATTACTGTAGGTATGATCCAATTCTTCCAAGTTAAATTCTCCAAATTTGCACTCATCTATAAATATGAACAATGAACAATTTATATTTTAACAACAGTTATATTATATATACCAGAAAAGGAATGTTCCCGGATAATTAAAATAAATATCAGCAATATAAATTTAATCATTTTTTCCAGTAAGCAGTGTAAGAAGGCTGCTTTTTGAATAAACTATGATCAGTGATATTACATTACATTCGCAATTTAATCTTATCAGAAATTAATACAGACGTATTATTACTTTCTAATTACACAAAGTCATCAATTTCATTAAATAAAGTATTTTGGGCAAATCTAAATATCCATTTACCTTTCATTTAATAAACTCTATATTTGAATATTCATTAAAACAATAGTATATCCAATTATTGTGCAGGCTTTTTACAAATACCGTAAATCAACAAAAATCAATGCAAATTTTAAAATGCTCTTCTGATATTCCTATTTAATATGAAAATGAAATGTTTTCACAAAATTCCTTTCCGATTTCATTGCCTTTTATTCTGTCCGCACTTTAGTTCGCCAATCGTTGTGAGGTTAGTCTTTAAAAAATCTTTAAACCAAAATCACATTAACTTCAATAAATCTGCAATATCGCATTTTTTAAAACATACTATCGAAATTGTACAAAATTGTTGTCTTCGGCGAAAATGCAAGTAGAAGTTGAATAAAAATTTCGAATGTTTTTCAGTTTTTGTAAAAATTGTAAATGATTACTTTTTTAAAACTATGCCCTTTATGAAATGCTCTCTATACAATACAAATAATAAAAGCAGACAAAAAATGTACTCATTAAGGACAGATGGAATGTGATTTCAATAAATATGAATATTTAGCTCTGGAATTATGTTTCATAAATAATTATTTATTACTCTTATGCAAAGGTTTTTTTTATCCAAAATGTGTATAAAATTGACAAACATAATTAAATAATCTCTTGAATATAGAAAACACACGTTTTAGAAGCAAAACTCTTAATAAATAATAAATTCAATCACAAAATGATGTTAAGTGATTAAAGAACTAAATTTTCTCTTCATTAAAAATGAACCATTTCCATTTTCATTTTAAAAATCTTTAAAAGCAGCTCAAGTAAACAGAACGAAGAAATTAAATGAAACACAATGTGCTAGTTATAATTTGAGTTTGCGGTAATTCGATTGTCTGTTTGTGAAAATATACCAGGCGTTTTATTAATTCATTTAATTAAACATTTACAAAAACCTATTTATTTTCACATTTATTTTCAAGTTATCAACCCTTTAGTAGGCAATTATTAGTCAAAAAATAATAGAAAATTTTTATTTGTTAAAGTATATTTCGATGCATTCTTATTAAATTGTTTTATATTGCAACAAATTGGTTTAAATCTAATTTTATAATTATATAGTCACTATATGCAAAATTACATATAATATGTAAATTATTATTACGTCGTATATAAATTACAAATTTATTCCTAAAATATAAAAACATATTGATAATTAAAATGTAATTACATTTGATATTTGACAATGATTCCGTAAAATTAAGATTGCTGGGAAGATAAAAACATCACGTACACACTTAAATTATATTTTATCAATTTAACAATACAAAGTTACATTTTAGATTCAAAAAATATGAATGTTGAAATAGTTATCAAATTTATCAATAAATATATTACATTTTACTATCTATTAATATTTAAATAGTTGTAGCAACAGTTTTAAATCACTATTATTGTCAACTTATAAGTTTCTTTTGCTCAGGTTTGTGTAGCCGATACCAACACAAGTCAGTGACACTTTATTTGAACCCGCAACACGATCACCATCATCATCCGGCTCGTAATTTTCCAGCTTAAATGTGATGCCAAAAAATTTATACAAATGCTGCAGAAAGCCGATGGTGTATTCACTTAGCGGCCCTGTCACTATTTTGGACACATCTTTTTGTCCCAGTGCCATGCATAATACGGCTAACGATTGGCTTGCCGAATCCGTGCAACCACCCAAATAAATTTCTTGTAGTAGTCGTTGAGCAGCTAAAGTTCCGATATTTTCTGGAATCGAAGGATCTCCATCCTTTATTTCATGTTTACTAACCTATAAGAAATTGAAAATATGTCTAAATTGATCAATCAAAATTGAGATTTCATTTTATAGCCAAATAAATTAATATTTAAACAACATATAACGGGTTTCTCAAAGTAATGCATTAATTGATTTGATATTTCAAAATTAAAAAGCAAAAATATTTTCAATCTCCAAAATAAAAGCTGACGCCCAGTATTGTGGGCCGGGTTACGTGATACTCGGAAATTGGTAATAATAAACAAAAATACATAGCTTCAATTTGACAAATTATTAGGCTAAAATGAGACACTTCTTACTTCCACTTGTTAATTGATGAAAATTGCGATAAAAAACGCATAAATTTAATTGAGTTTAAAAATTATTGTTTTTAACAAACACTTTACAAAAATGCCTATATAATTTTTATAGCTATACACGTATTTTAGCCATCATAAAAACTAACTAAATAAAATATAACAATTGAATAATTTTGACCATTTTTCCTTCATAATTTTGTTGCCCAGAAATTAAAACTTCGAGAACGTTCCAAGTTCATTAAATGTAAAACACTTTTGAGTTATGGAATATAAAGTACTCCATTAAATGCGATTTCTGCTTCATTATGATTACAGTAAAATGTGGCATACACAAAATACATTTTAGGTGACAGCAAAAACCTTAATAATACTTTTTGTAAAACTGAAACTATCCATACTTTTTTAGTTTCATTCAATGTCTAGTGGGCATGGGATAGTAAAAAACTTCGGTTATATATATTATATCCAATGTTTTGTTCTCTTGAGAATAAGTTTGAAAATAAAAGAACTAGAAACATTACAAAACAATATAAAAACACAGTACGTTACCGTCCCATATCCACTGTAGATGCTCATTGACATTAAATGTAACTAAATAATTATAAGACATAGCGAAATCTTTGATTATACACTCCTTGAATTGGTATAGTTACTTGATAGATATTTTTATTCAATTTTATACTAAATTACTAATTTCCTGGAGGGTATTATCAAAATTTAAACACAAAAATACAAGTGTTTTGTGCATCTTCTATAACTCGATTTTAATTCATTACTTCCAAATTTCGAATTTCACCACATATATCTGTTCACAAGTGAATACATACTTATATCTAATTAGCAATTATAGGAAATCAATTCTATTACAAATAATTAATTCTTTGAAGAAAGACATTGCATTAACTAATTTTGTTTATAAAATAATTTTCTAGTTCGTTTATTTACGAATATAAAAGAATATTTAATATTAATATTGAATAGAAATAAATTACCTGTTCTGCGCAATAATAAAAATCATTATTTGTTTCAGCATAAAGATGTATTCCAAATCCGGGGCTGTTTCCAGCTGCTTTACCTCTACATCCATCAGTATTTATATAAACATCGGGAATAAACTTGAGTAAAACACCTTTCGCAGTGTCTACCATTCTATTGGCAATAGCAGGTGAAACACGTAAGGCGTAAGCAATACCCCTGATACGCTTAACCATTCCGGGGTCCGATAATTGTAAAGGTCTTAACTGTCTACGTATAGGACATTTTAGTAAAACTTCGCCACCACCTAGCGGCATTAAGCCTCTTTTTATGATTTTTAACTCTAAGTCTTCATCATCCAAAATAAACTTTTTCAATGTTGATATCATTGATATTTTTACATGATCTACCGATGGATCTATGCTGTTTGCTGTAACACCTCGTAACGTTATCTTCAAGGGTTGTTTACAAAATAAACCACACATTAGAAGCACTTCAAGATAATACCCTGAAAAGGAATTTGTAAAATACAAATTGGTAAAAATATAATCTTATACCTAAGCCTCGCTGATTACTACAATCATGTTGCAGTTCACCCCCATATAGTAGACCAGGTTGAAAATACAAATCTGTTCCAGTTTCATTTATTTCAATTTGTGTGCCATTCGTTAGTTTGTCCAGTAGACGAATAAAATTAATTTCATATTCTTGTAAACCTGGAGTTATCGGAGTTGTTCTTATGTCGGTGATTCGAACTGGTTTTCCACTCAATACGGAAAGTAACAATCGTTGTCGAAAATAATTACTACCTTTAAATGTTAATGTATTTTTGGACTTCATTGTTTATTTCAGTTTATTCAACAGAAATCAAGAAAATCTTTTTTAGGTTATTTCGAACACATGCGCCACATGCTAAACGACCTTGACGTGTAGTGCAAATTCCCGTCATTTTACAGTAGTTCAAATTTATATACGTTTCAAAATTCCGATTAAATTGGAACTACTACTAAATGTCCTTGGCTCTCACAGCAAAATACTTTTTATTTAAATTTAGGTCAATAAATAGAACCCAATGAAAAATAATATTGAAAAAGGAAATAAATTCTTTTAATGGCCTATTTTGTAATAACAATTTTTATATATGTACATAAAAAGTAACGTTATTTATTTATAAAATAATTCACGATTTTCCAATTCTTTAAATATTCTTGTTTTCAAATCATTAATAACGTCGATTTTAAAGCTTGATTTGTCGTCATGTCTTGTTATAAATTCAATGTAAGCACAAAGAAAGGCTCCACTATCCCACACGTAGCTGTCTTTCGAATGTCCAACTTCATAGCTGATTTTCCAATTTCTTTTATCAAAATTGAAGTTATTGAGTTGAAACTCCTTGTCAATTAAATTTAGCATCGTTTCGCAAATCTTCTGGGCAGTTGTTTTTTCGTGATTTGTTGAGCCATCTATGTAAATAATGCGTCGGCTGGTTATATCAAGAAGAATTAGAAACCAATGATCTTTATAATAGATTGGCGTGATAAATTTCAACCAATTCAGCCAGTTTTTAATATTCAAACTACGCGACCACTTTTTGAAGTTAAGATTTTTTGTATACGTCAGAACATTTGCGATAAAACATTGTTTTCGTTCAGAGTTTATCAATTCCAAATATTTTTTAATTGTTTCTTTTGCTAAACTTACATCATTCCCATCAAACTTCTCTACTAGAGCTTTGTGGATTTCATGAGCCCCAACTGGCAAATCTTTTTCTGAAAATAGTAACATATTATTTAATGATACATTTGGAAATAAATACTTTGTAATTTACTACAAGGACGTATATAAAAATCGTTTTTTTATACATATTCCCACATCCCATTAAAACACATATTGTTTTGACTCTCTTCTAAGCAAAAGAAAATAAATAGTATTCTAAAAGAAAGATCCGTTTTAATAATATTTCTTGATCTACAGCAAAGTTTAAAGTGTTTACTATTGATATGGTCTCTTTAACATCTACGCCAGACAGTGTATTGTGTATTTTGGCAAGAAAGCAATAAAGGGACGTAGTTAAAGTATTAAAGCAACGCTTGACAACCTTTTTAATAGCACGTATCATCAAAATATATATCTCAAGAATTTCTAGCACTATATTTACAATTAGGAATGTCCTAGCTTTCTTACTGTCTTTTACACTGAATGCTACATAGGACGGTTGAAGTGACCATCTGATCGGATTCCCCTATTGCATTCTAATCAGTGGTGTTGAACATCACCCAAAAGCAAAATCAGCTAAAAAAATTTAGTACCTTTCAACGATAAGTTGGATGCTGACACTGCTCCAACTGGTACAAGTGTCATTGTGTTAGTATCAATGAGTACTACAAATATGGGTCGCTGACTGACTGGTTAATAGTTAGACGCTACTGAATGCAGCGCTAGCGACACTTATATGTCTTATATATTTATAGATATATTATTTTGCCAATCAAGTATGTTTTGGATGTTTGTATATGGTATTCAGATATTAGGTAATTAAATTTATCGATAGACGTTTTAATGTCCGACTCACGTTACCTTTAAGTCAAATCATAATTACAAACAAACTTACAGTAAAACCTGTGTAAATTAAATGCGTTGGTTCCTTAAAAAATGTCCAACTTAATTCAGGGTTAGAAAATGGTAACAATGCGTTCGACTGGTTCGACTCTAAGATAATATAGTAGACCTGTTTAATCCAAATTAGTGATTAACAAAGAAATACACAAATCGGGTCTTTTTACATTACAAATCCACCATTTCCTATACTACACAAGAGTTGGTCAAAAATTGTTCATACGTTTGCATAAGTATGAAATGAATTTTTGTGGAATCGTCTAATTTAGACGTAATTTTTGTCGCCCAAGTTCAAGATAGACAAGATTCCAAGTTACATGAGTAAATGGGGATTTCAATCGTTTTGAGAAAAATATTCCAAGTAAACCGTTTTCCAACTTATTAAGGTTTCCAACTTCACAGGTTTTACTGTATATTGCTTTATAAAATTATTATTATCTATTGATTATTTAAGAACTCTAACAGAACCCTATTTTTTTAAAACAATGTAGGTACTCTATGTATTAAATCTATAAGTAATAATGTTGCGTGTGCTATATCTATACCAAATTAAAGTACATATGTGTGTTGAAGATTATATTTTACTTTAAGTCATATGTACCATAAAATATATTACACATAGCAGCGTAGGTGTAAAAGAGCCCAAACTTAGTTACGAAAATGGGATGAAAAGTTCTTGAATCTGTTCGATTATGTTAATGTAAACACAAGAAATTATTATTATATTTTGTTGTTGCACTAATTGGATAAAGAAGTATCAAATTTCATAAAGGGTAAGTAGGGGTTTAAACGAAGAATTCGCAAGCATAAAACTTAATGCAAGACCAGAACCGCATTTGTTAAATCTTACATTCGATATTAAACCAGGAGGAAATTTCCCCATTATAAAATAAAAAAAAACTGGCTTTCCTTGATGATACGCTAGCCCACTAAGGTAGTACAGTAATAGATAATAAAAAATAAGTATGAATTGGTGATACCTACTCCCCAGAATTTCTTGAACTTAGATATATTTCTTTCAAAGTCTTAAAAAATGATATTGGAAAATGTGTAATATATGTGCAACAGTCGTTAATAAAAATGATGAACACTTTGCTTTAACTAATCGTAGAAAATAAATGATTTATCAAAACATAATGTTATTTGACACTTCTCAAGCAGCACAATAGTTCATTTTTACTTAACCGCGACCCGAAAGTGGCACCTAAAGGTTATAGTTACCGTATATAGGCACGAATTGGCGACGTATCTACTACGTCGTTTTTACCAAAATGAGGAATAGGAATTACGTCGCGGTTTGGTTCCAGCGACCGTTGCGACGACGGTTATAGTTACGTTAAAATGTGGTTACCACGAAGTCGCCGATCGGTAACAGTAACTTTCATTGGAACTTTACTATATCTAGTTTGCCTTGCCTTACAAACACACTGAGAAAAAATTATGACTACATTATGCTTGTAGTTATAACTGCCTCAAAGATCTAGTGCGAAAGCGTGGGGTCTCTTCAGGTAGCACCTTATCATCGCCATTGTTCGAAAATGAGCCAGTAATAAAATTTTTGCCACAAATTTACATAAAAACGGGGCCGGATTTAATAAAAATTTGCATTTTTGTAAAAAGACAGTTAATTTTAGTTTAAAATTTGTAGGAAAAATATTTTTAAGTACGTCCCCTATGTGACTCCCTTACAATTTTACCACAACCCATGCTGTTCAGGTACTTGAAGGAGACCCCCCGCTTTCGCACTAGATCTTTGAGGCAGTTATAACTGTTTTGTTGATTTTACATTATAATAATAATGTTCAAATTACAATATATTATATTTTTTAAATAAATTCATTTAACAACAATTAGTTGTACCATTGTACATTAGCATATTAACATATTTGTTATAATTAATATATTAGGATTTAGATTTGTAATAATACTTGAACAATATTAATATTGCCCATAAAAGATGTATTATTATCTAGCGCCACATTATCAAATATTATTACCTATTTTATTCCACAAAATTACGAGAAGAAATGTTGTTACTTTGCAACAAAATATTTCCAAAGTTTACGAATATACCTCAAAAACCACAAATTTTAAGGCAAGTCTGTTTAAATTAATTGATTAATATTGTTTATTTTTATACAAATGGCAATCACATAACACTTAAGGGATGTAATATCTAGCGACATCTACCAAATTTAATTATTGATATATATGCACTCAATGTTACCTATCGGCGGCTATTTAGTTATTGCGACTATGTAGTCATTTTTTATAGTTATAATTACCATGAGGTAGCAATACATTTATCTAATAGTTCCAAATTGGTTACAAACACTAAGAATTATGACTTGTTGCACAATATTATTTTGAAGTATTATTGAAAGTATCGCTGTAATCGTGGAAACTATCAATATTACTTCTAGGTCGCGACAAATTTAAAGTCAAATTTTGTGGTTGCTGTAACTATTACATGCAACTTTAAAGTTTTTATAACTTTAAAGTCATATTTATGGAAATTATAACCACCTACTTACCAAATAAATTACTTAAAAATACTGTTACTATAAAGTCGCCATTTAAGGAAAAATTACGTAAACAACCTTAAATTATTTCCAATCAGGTTATTTTTACTTTAAAGTTAGGAATTTAGCCATAGTAACGTAACTACTACCTAAGCAAAGTTACAAAACCTTATTCGAAGTAGTAATACCCCTATTGTGCTGCTTGGATTGTTTATCCAATTATTGAAATTAGATTAAACCATAATAGATGACAATAATTTCTTGTGCAATATTTCCTTAAATGAACGAAGTCGAGAACATTTAGCATATCACTTTTACATGATAACATTTTAGTGTCTACGACACTACTGTTGTTAAAATGTTATCAGATAACGGTGACATAGTAACGAAATAAATGAAGCCTAGCTTACTTAATAATTAGTGAAGTTTACAAATTAAAATGAGCAAGAATGAAATACATTAGATATGTGGGGCCTAATTTCTTGACAATTTTTAAAAAGCAACTTGGAAAACATGTAATATTTTAGAATATTAAAACATTACCTGCATGTAAACCGTTTAAATCCGTTTGGTTTTCATTTAAGGGCAAGGGAGTATACTGATCACCTAAAACATTAATAAATGTTATTAAAAGATTCAATACAAATGATTGGTTAAAATTACATTTGTTTACGACGTTTTTAATTGTTTCAATAGTATCATCTGGAATGAACAGAACATTATTATTTATTCCAATTTTAATATATCAAAAATACCTTTTCTATCTTTATCACAGAAATTGGATTCGTTTGGCGGACTAATACTTACAAATTCCATAGCATCATGCGACGTATTTTGCTTTTCCAACATATAAATATCAAGATTATCTTCGCTCGTATTTTTTCTAGTTATATCTAAATCCAAATGGTTTTTTGTATCTTTTAGCATAGCTAAGCAATCCTCGTCATCGTCATTCGCAACCGTGAGCGGTAGAAAACTGTCCTCTAAAATCGATCATAATAAAAAAATGTTATATAAAATATAATCATCGCAAATTTACGCTGATGGCTTCCCGATGCCTGATCGTTTTGCGAATTTATGCCGGAATTACCTAACAAAATTAACATATTGTAACATATCTGAGACAATCTTATCTAAATCACAAACGTACCATCACAATTGACAATTTCGTTTAAAGCATTCGTTTCAGCTAGCAGTAGTGAATATTTAAATGTGTCCGACGACAATGCGCTTTCAGTAAGATCCGTTAAAATCGGATTCTCATCAACCGGCTCATGTTCATCGTCTTTTTTCGGCTCCACGACGTCTTGAAATATATTTGTTTTTATATTGAAGGGTGGTGCGGTTCTACCAAAAACAATTGCATTTAAACATTTTAGTGAAGTTTCATCGCTTGTAAAGAAGTCATCTTCGCATGGATTTTCTTCATTGCAGTCGGTTGTGTAACCAGAATCTAATTCCGTGTTTGTTAAGTAAAATGAGGCGTCACTCTTGTTACGTATAGTCTGACGGTGCAATTTATCTAATACTCTGAAATTACATTTAAATAGTTTATATTTCGACATTTTATGTTAATAACTACCCAAGCAGCACAATAGGGGTATTGCTACTTCGAATAAGGTTTTGTAACTTTGCTTAGGTAGTAGTTACGTTATTAGGACCAAATTTCTAACTTTAAAGTAAAAATAACTTGATTGGAAATAATTTAAGGTTTTGTTACGTAATTTTTCCTTAAATGGCGACTTTATAGTAACAGTATTTTAGGTAATTTTTTTGGTAAATAGTTGGTTATAATTCCCATAAATATGACTTTAAAGTTATAAAAACTTTAAAGTTGCATGTAATAGTTACAGCAACCACAAAATATTACTAAAATCTGACTTTAAAGTTGCCGCGATCTAGAAGTAATATTGATAGTTTCCACGACTACACCGATACATTCAATATTACTTCAAAGACTACATAGTCGCAATAACTAAATAGTCGCCGATAGGTAACATTGAGCCCATATACATAATTAAATTTGATCGATGTCTATAGATATTACATCCCTTCAGTGTTATGTGATGGCAATTTGTATAAAAATAAACAATATTAATCAATTAATTTTAGCAGCTTAAAATTTGTGGGTTTTGAAGTATATTCGTAATCTTTGGAAATATTTTGTTGCAAAGTAACAACATTTCTTCTCGTAATTTTGTGGAATAAAATAGGTAATAATATTTGATAATGTGGCGCTAGATAATAATACATCTTTTATGGGCAATAT
>JARJDW010001463.1:0-44707 GCA_030264715.1 Adinopsis sp. GC000173
ATCCTACTTTTGTCTGAAATAGTATAGTCACTCCATTATTAATACAAAAGATATTTAAATCTTAGTTTGACTATAGATTGGAATAAATATTAAAGAACACCCTAAATATTTTGTGTAATTGTAATGTAGGCAGCCCAGTAAGCAGCACCTTGTCATTCAAAAAGCATAAAAAGCTGTTTTTTGCAGAGTTAACATATTATATGACATGGATTTAATTGCAAACATGCACGCACGCACTTTTATTCGCTGCTTCAATGTCATTGCCAACATTGCAGTGTTAAAAACCAACTATTAGCGCATATATATAAAAAACGAGTAGTAAATAAGTGTGCCTGGTGCAATTTATTAAACATTCACATCATCGGGGGAGCTGTTTAAAATTACAAGTTGGAACTGTTACCCCTGTCAATCTACATCCATCATAGAATTTTTAATAAATTATTAAGAAAAGCCTATGTAGGTCAAAACTTTCAAACAACACAAGGATGGATGATATTGATCGAAAACGGTACGCGCGGGGTATATATATGCAACAACAGCAGCAGTGTTGGGCGCGCGATTAAATATTTTTTCGTGTGAAAAACCATCAACACAACATGGAAAACGTAAGTTTTAAATTTATTTATTTTTTTCCAAGTGCACACAAAATTGCGCAATGTGCACTCTATAAATATTTGCTTGGCGCGCGGCGTAAATTTTTCTATGCTGCTGCTCTTAACCTCCAAAGCCATTCACGTTTACGCTTTTATTTTTATACTATACTAAACAGCCTTCCCCCTAAACATTTGTTTATTTTGTAAAATTAAATGCATTCTTTCGTTTCGGCAAAATTTACTGCTTTAATTATTGAAGCAAGAAAAATATGTTATGTAATCAGCTGCTTTCTAATGCAAAAGATGTTAATAAATAATCAGGCTGTTGATGTCTCAAGAATAGTCATAGGATACAGTATTTGTTTCATCAATTATTCACGCTGTCCTTCTCGATTCGTAGACGTTCTAGAAGAAGGGAGCAATTATTTCGTTTTTCTTTTCATTTCGTTAATATATTAACTGCAATTATATACTCGTACAGTGATTACTCATAATTAAGTCTAATATAATTATATTAATATCGAATGTATGTATTATTTGTAATATGCTGCACATGCTTGCAAATTGTTACAATTCTCAGTAATATTTTAATTCATTTTGTATTTCGAAAATTCGATACCTGACCTATGACAAAAAGTAAGTTTTTATTGCAGTAATTTGTCTTTTAATAGTTTCTCGATTCATATATAGTTCTAGAAGAGCAATTATTTCGTTTTTTATATTAATTACAAATACATACTGTGTTTACTCATATAATTAAGTCTAGTAATTATTCAGATATTAATAACGAATGCATAAATCATTTACATGCTGCATATGTTTGTCAATTGTTACAATTTGTAGTAAATTTTCGTTACATATATCTACCAGTGATTCCCAATTTCCGAATTAAAGCTTCGGCAAGTTTAGGATGTTGTATTTTGTTTAGACAAAATACAACATCCAAGTTCTTTCAAATATCGGAAAAGGCACAAATAGTTCTCATATAAAAAAATCGCATAAATTATTTAACAACATTTCTTCAATTTCTTTATTAATTGTCTCTGAGTTGTTTTCAAAGGATCTTTTTAATTTTTTACTGTAAATGTATTTGGTCTTTATTGCTCTAAAACAAAGCTAAATTACACTAAATAGCATTTTACCAGTAATAAATATTCAACAGCCATTTTTGTTCGAAATTATACATTAAATTGAGCCAATTGTTACAGTAAATAAAAGATTGTTTACTTAGAACAACATTGTTAAGCAAAGAACGCATTAAATCAAAGTAAAAAAGCTTAATATGTCTGTTTTGTTATGACTTATACACGATGTTTCATTTATACAGCTGTATTTCAACTTAATAAAATCATCACATTCAATACTCGCAGCTTTAAACGATTTAGTTCATTTTAAATACTTCCTATGAATTATGTTATTTTGATGTTCTAATGATGCTCTTATACGGAAATGTATTTTAAACAGAGTGAGTATCTTTTTTATAATAAAAGAAGATTAAATGAAATGATGAAAATAGCATACTAAACACACTCGAATGCCAGAAACAATTTTTAGCATAATTTAACATCCTTGACAACCTCTCAAAAACTATATGCCAAAGCTGTCACATTGAATTAAAATAGTGAAGTTCATAACAAGTCCCCGCGTTTTTGCTTTATTAATCAATCTCTCACAATGACAGTCATGTTTCTGCTCGATTAGACCTATTTCATGCAAAACATCATAATTACTCTAATAGACGTTATTATAGGTTATAGCACAAAGTATTAAGTAGAAAATAATTAAATAATTTTAGATGAGAAAAGAAATAAAAAGAACTACCAAAAAAGCCTTAAAAATCTAATTTGAAATAGAATTATAATAAAAATTAGTGTTCAAACCAGAGAAAAATTAACTTTAAATAGTAAAAATATAGAAGAAATAATTACTGTCTTTCATAAAATTATTTATTATAATATTATTTTATTAATAACAATCATTGTAACTTATCTAATAATGTTTCATCAAGTGCTAACAGCCAAATACATATTTTTTTATTCATTATCAACTTTATCTTAAATATAATTAAGTCTAACATTCAATTTGGATAGTTTTTAAGGTCCCTAGTATCAAAATTAATTTAAGTATAAATAGCAGACCTTTGCTTGAGAATATTCGTATTCCAATGTCTGAGATAAAATTATTCAAACTAAAACATACAGTAGCTATGTTTTAGCAATCTTATTAACGACTTTTACATGCCTGTCATAAAATGTTGTTTACTGACAATTGTTTTTTAAATTTTTTTACGCAACATTCAAATCTGACTAAAATTTTTTTCAAAAAATATCATATTATATGATATTTTCCCAAACAGAATTGTATAGCATAATGTGCAAGCGCTATTTTCATCTCACATGATAAAATTCTAAGCATGTATAAATGTAATTTTAATATTAATAATTCATCACTGTCGTCGTCATCATCATTTGGTTTGTAAATGGGTAAAACGCAATGTCCGAAATGCTCCTGCGAGTGTAAATGTCCGAAACGCGTACGTGCATTTCTCATACCTTAACTCTACTAATTAATAAACAACATCAACCAACAACAACAACAACAAGCGGCTGCAAGCAGGTGATGACATAATTTATTTATTACAATAATACTGACTGTGTGGTAACCTCAATTATGAATTTCCGCTAGTTAGTTAAAATCACATGGCGCGGTGGCATCAGCATTAATCATTCGCTAACAAAAAAAACACGTAAAAAATTGTGATAAAAAATGACACAAAATTCGCAGCAGTGCCGTTTTATCGCTATAATTGACGCTAGACAACATTTTAAAGAAAGGGTCGCTTTCGAAAAGAGACTCCAAAAAGATGCCCTTTTGAAAGAGAACTCTACGTAATGACCTTTTTGTCTTTATGAGTAAAATGTATAGAGATTTAAAACAAATACCAAATTTGCATCATTCCGGATACATTTACAGACCCCATTGATGCGTCACCACTTTTTAGACAAAGAGTTTCTTTCAAAAGAAGACCCCAAGTAGACTCCTTTTCTAATGGCAGCCCTAGATTATGACCGAGATTGTTACAAAAAAACATCAAATACACATTAGTGTCGTTTTATAGACATAACTGGTCCTAGACTAAGGCACATTTACGGCCTTCTTCAACGCCTCAACATTTCGAAAAAAGACTTCCCAAATAATGACTTTGTTAAAGCGCAATTGTGACAAAAAAACACCAAATTCGCATCAATGCCGTTTTATCAATATAACTGATCCTAAAGCTAAGCCACATTTTCTCTCGAAAGAAGAATCTTTTCATGAAGACGCCCTTTTGAAAGCCCGCCCAAGGTCATGACCTTTTAATTATTATGGATAAAACGGCACTGATGCACATAATATTAATTGATGAACTTAATTAGCGGTTTAGCGGCTAAAACAGCGCATCGCAAATTTGAGTGCACGCTCTTTCCTGCCAAATAGCAAATACCGATTACAATCAATTAACAAATATGTAGTAGGTAAGTACATAGTACTTACTCTACTACAAAATAATACAATCGATAACATTTTTATCTCTAGATATTATTCCGATATAATACCGCATTTATTATAAAACAGAATTATATTTATAAATAAGCCAAGGTCTTATCTACTATATTGAGCTCCTACCTCCAAAATGTTTTAGTCGCCGTTTAGTAGCCGCAGCTATTCTCTAACTAACACAAACCGTCGTGTTTTTTCGTCACAATTTTTCGGTATTACAAACTATTTACCTTATTTTTCCATTCCTACTAATAATCACCATAATTATGGCTGAAGTATGCAGCTTTACAGTTTCGTACATACAGTGATGATTAATTATTCAATAATTGTAGGGTCCTAAAATCAACGTTCCAATCATCTGGGTGCTGGGAGGTCCCGGTTCCGGTAAGGGTACGCAATGCGAGAAAATTGTTGCAAAGTACGGTTTCACCCACTTGTCATCCGGCGATCTGCTAAGAAACGAGGTAATTATTATATTATCTGAAGTTAGTTGTATAATGCGCAAAAATATTCAATCGTGCCAAAAAGCACGCTGCTATCATAAATTCAATGTTATTTTTATCATTTTATCATCTACATTATTATTATGTAAGGCGCTACATCCTGCTTTAAAAAAACTAATGCATGTTGCTCTAAATTCAGAGGTGAAATGTTAATTAATAATGAAATCATGTTTTAATTGTAAGTGTTGAATGCTGGAAATTTGTTTACCTAATTTATATTAAGAGTCATTAAGCTGCTAATAAAAAGCAAGCAATGCGTGTTTAAACAATCGCATAAAGCAGTAATTAAAGTTTATTGCAAAAACAAATTTTTAGATTTATTACTATTGTATATACGTGTTCACGTATTCCGTTAATAGTATTTAGTAGCACAGCGTATTTCTAAAAGAATGTCGTAAAATAGTTTCCATCAAACTACTTAAATCACAAGCCAGGCAAAGCTCTTGCGATCCTTAGTGGTTAAATAATTATCATGAATTTATAAAATGTGAAAATGACTCTACAATTATTAATACTACTATTCATGCAGAAAAGTTATTATACAATATTCCAACTTCTAGTTTCAATCAATAAAGTAAAGGTCCATGAAAATTTAAGCTAGGCCCTGCCTGACTAGCCACGAAACGTACAGCAATAGTGTTCATTATGAGACACAAAGAATAGATTTTATGAGAATATTACCATTCTCAACCACGCGTTGCTCTGCCTCAGTAAAGATTGATTAGAATAGTTTCCCGTTTAAAATTTGACTATGTTTTTAAAGTCTTAAAGTCATTTATTCGTCGCATTACTTCTATCCTGCCGGTACGGAGGCATAAATTTGATCTTCTGCAAGGAGTAAATGTGAATATTTGAATGTTTCTCCTGTTACACTGACAGCTGCCAAATTGACAGTTCTACTATTTTCACAAAACAACATTTTATCGAATATAACGTCTTCTTCTAATGTTTAATATGCTAGAAACCTTCTTTGGACTATATTAAACAACTCCCCAAAGACATATTTTTGTTATTAATAATACTGTAACTTGCATTAAAACAACAATGGCATTTTATACCACGTTCAATTCTTTGTAGGTAGCTAGCGGCTCCCCACAGGGCAAAGAACTATCAGACATAATGGAAAAGGGTGCGCTGGTGCCAATGGAGGTGGTGATCGAGCTAATCCGCAAGTCGATTATGGATGCAAAAGACACGGCGACCGGTTTCCTAATCGACGGCTATCCACGTGAAAAGGCGCAGGGTATCGCATTCGAAGAGCGCATTGGCAGCGTCGATTTGGTCATCTTCTTCAACTGCTGCGAGGAGACGCTCGTCAACCGCCTGTTGGAGCGTGGCAAGAGCTCGGGCCGTGTCGACGATAATGAGGAAACGATTAAGAAGCGCTTGAAAACGTTCAACGATAATAACAATCAAATTGTCGAAGAATACGCTTGTAAATTAGTGACGGTAAATAATTATACGTTTACTACTCGTAGTAAAAGTTTTAACTATCGTGTATTAATTTTGATTGCCTTTTAGATTAACGCGGAAGGAGGCACCGACGAGATTTTTGCAGAGGTTGTGACGCACATAGACCCCATTGTCGCCGCCAAAAAGGCACAATAAATTTATTTACAAAGCAATAATGTAGTGATCAATATAATATACCCCACCAAAGATAATAAAAATAAGGTTATTTTTTAATTTACGCAAGTTGTTGTTTATATTGTTGAATTTTATAATTTTAATTTAAATATAATAATAATAATAAAAAGAGATGTATAAAAAGAGCACTTACCAATCACAATAATATTCATTACCATTTCACACAATCCACATTCATTGCAGAAAAAAACAAGGTAAACACGCAATTCGGCGAGAAAACATAACAAAAACAAAAAAAGAACAACCTACTCAAATTGTATGTATATTGAGTTGCCTATGTTGGCATAAAAATAAAGATAAATTTTATTGTAAAACAAATCAAATAAATAACAGTTTCCATGGAATATCAATGTCAATGTGAAGTAATGACAAACAAAATCAGTTATTGTTCGTATTTTGTTATCGTAAATGATGTGTGAACGGAATTAAATTACAGTATTTAAGAATAATATATCATAAAAGTAATAAATAAAATGGGAAATAGTAGTGGTAAAAAAGAGCCAAGACACTGCGTAATGTCGTCGAGCAGTACCACGAAGCGCAAACAACTTCCATTTTATTTATTACTTTTAAGATTCCAGAGATGCAACGTCTATCATATGATCTTTCGCCTTTGCAAGAGCTGAACGTGCCGATCGTATGGTTGATTGGACCGCCAGGATCAGGACGCGACACGCAGGCTGCCATCATTGAAGAGAACTATGGTTTTGATACGATACCGATCGATGAATTGTTAAAGAAGCACAGCAGCAATGAGACCGATCGTGGACGTGTCATTAAGGAGAACATCGATGTTGATCCAGCTATCATTCCTGATGTAAGCGCATGCAAGTGCTGAACACGGGTTTATTATTTTTAATTACTGATTGTGTCCCCAATATTGTATTTGTTCTGTCTTTTGTCTTATTAAATTTGTGAAATGTGTCGCATTGTATTTTCTCTATATTGTTTTAAGACGATTATCATGGATCTGTTAAAGGAAGAGATGCTTTCAAGAGCCAAGTGGACGAATGGTTATGTACTGAATGGATTTCCACAAAATAAAAATCAAGCCGAAATGTTTATCAGGGAAATTACAAATGTTGACGTTATCATTATGTTAAAATGTAATTCAAAGACAATAATGGACCGATATCTCTCAAAACCTGAACATCCTGATAGAAGGACAATTCGGGATAAAATTGAACATTACAAGAAATATGTTAAGAAAGGCATTAAAGGATTTGGAGCAAAAACTGAAACAGTAAAAATCAATACATTTTTATCATACCCTTAAAAAGACGCAATTTGTCAGTTTATCGAAATTCAACTAGGTCTATAAGTTTGTACTTGGGTTGCACTAATTCTGTGCCAAAGTACCAGATCGAAACTTCAATTTGTAAAACTATGTTCTCCAACGTTTCGAGTCCACCAGATTTAAAGTCATGCAGGGCATTTACGATGAAGGTACTGATAAATAATATTCGGATGTCATATATTGTCAGCGTAATTTTGTTTCTTTGCTTTTTATCATGTCCCCACATTCATATATATAGTAAAAAGTGAGGAGTAGCTTTATCGGGAAACCCCTGCCCAGGGAATGAGGTAAACCTATGTAACTCGAAACCTTGATATATTTTTACAAATTGAAGTTTCGTTCTGATAAATTCAATTTCCATTTAAAAAATAGCGGAAAATTTGCTCGGTATTCATCTTTTTCAATAAATTTAGCATTTTATAAATTATGCTCTTTATAACTGTATTAAAATGTCATGGTAATTACAGCTAATTACGTGCAACATTATTTAATTAATTGTTATCAATATGCACACAATTCGTATTCTATATAAACATTTCACTGTGTATTTGCAACCACAATTACGCGTTACTAGTTCAAGGAAGCAAATCCAAAACAATAATAACACAAATGAATTATTGTGAAATCAAATTATGCAAATTATATAATCGCAATTTGTCGTTGCAGTTTGATACAAGTAGAGCGAGCGCCGATCACATATTTCCACGCATCCAATCCGCCTTGAACGTACGCATCGCGAATGATGGCAAGAAGACAACGAATGAATGATATTTCCGTCGTGCGCTTCCACACTATATTACATAAAAACTATTGTACCCTGCATGAAATATATCTATTTGCAATATGACTTTTAAACTGTATGCCATCATTGCGTTCGCTGCACTAATTTCGATCGGTGCGGCGATGCAGCTGTGCTTAAACAATCTGCAACATCGGCAGTACTTTAAGATTAAGAAATGCAAACGATCCGATGCCGGATTGTTGTCGCGCAATAATTTCGAAACGGTGAAGGAGTGCATGAAGTACGCCAGGGAGAAGAATGCGCTCGCTTTCAATTACAGTCCGGCTGATGCGAAGCGGGAAAAAGGTGACGGCGAGTACTTTTACAATTGTCAGATACTAAGCTGTGCAGAAGGTAATAATTTTACAACATTAGTGAATGATACGTCTTATGATTATTACAGCTCTTATGGAAATAATACAGGTAGTATTTAATTTAATTTTTTTAAAATTGTTGTTCTATTAATTATTTGCAGATTTAACAAATTCAACTTGTATAAAATCAATTGGAATGTTTCGTATATTTGATAAAAAAGAAAATTACACAACGGCGATTGAAAATTGTCAAAATGTTGGTGGTGATTTGGCGCATATCTTAACCGAAACAAGAACAACGATGATTGCAAGCCTTTTAGGTCAACTAACCGATTGGTACAAAGCGGCCTATATAGGCCTGGAAGATAGAAATCGTGAAGGATGGTTTGAAACGCCGTTAGGCGATCCAATTTCTTGCTACAGATACAGAGCGTGGGCGCCAGGCCAACCACGAAACATAATAAAGAGCGACGATTGTGTGATTATCGACAGGGATCGGACGTGGCGCGTGGTAAATTGCAAGAATAAGCTGCCGTATATCTGCGAATTGTATCCGAAAGCGCCGAAACTCGTCAAGAAGTACGTCGATGTTGATTGCGACGATCTGGAAACATCAGGTACAAGGATGGCTTGAAAAGTTTCCTCCACTTTTTGCTATTTTTTCACAACTTTTTCATGTTTTTTCGCTGTTGTCTTCACTTTTTCACGGTTTTTACCGATTTTTTGCTACTGTTCGCTGTTTTTTAGAACTTTTTGCTACTTTTATGTGTTTTGCATTTTACTTTGATGATTTTCTCGTTTTGTTTCTAAAATCCAACAAAAACCATTGTAAAAAGCCACAAAAAATGACATAAAACAGCCAAAACCATAAAAAAACACCATTTACGCAAATGCAACGCAATGTTAGATTAGTATATCGAATATTCGATAGCTTCTTAAAAGGTTTCACATTGAAGGGCTACCACATCCGGTTTTAATCTACCTCAGTTAAATTCCCATACGTTTCTCAGCGATTTTCTCACATTCTTCTACAAAATTTATGTGACAAACTTTGTAGGACATTGCGTTGCATTCGTGTAGATAAGATTTGGTTAAAATATTAATAAATATTTTATTTTAGCGGAGCGCAATGAATGTGAAACTGTGCAAAGAAATCGTAGGAATAATCGTAGAAGGAAAAACAGATGTTTCGATGATTAATTAATTAGTTAATGATAATTCCAATTAGACGTCAAAATTTTCAAAATGCTGCTCCAATACACTACGAGCGTACTCCCTAACCTAATGACGTTTACAAGTAGGCACCGTAGGCACTCCACTTATAGAGACAGTCGCGTACCCCGTGATGTTTGAAGCATATTTTTACATCATAATTAGTATTATGTACTGTACTAAGTGAAATTGCAATACGCCGGAAGAAGCAGCAATTTGAAAACGCTATTATATTCGTTATATTCCAATACTGCTCGTCCCTTCAAGCACCAATAAGAACACAGCCGGTTACTTGCAGCTATGTTCATGCCGTTTGTCACCACGAAATTTAATTGATTTTCTTGTAATGGGGCAAACAAAAAGCCAATTCAGCGAAGAAGAGCTCCAAGACTATGAGGTAACACATTTTAATTTATTTTAATTGAAACTAAATTCACCTTTTTTTAGGATTTAACATATTTCACCAAAAAAGAAGTACTTTAGTAAGTTGTCACTGTTATTGCAAGTTACGATTCCATTTGTATATACATTACATTTTCTAGTGCTCATCAGAAGTTTAAAGCTCTAGCCCCAGAAAAGGTCGGGCACAATAAAAATGCCAAACTACCAATGTCCAAGATGCTGATGTTTCCCGAATTGGGAGTGAATCCATTCGGCGATCGCATTTGCAAAATATTTAGCTCAAGCAATGATGGAGACTGCACTTTTGAAGACTTTTTGGATATGATGTCAGTATTTAGTGATGCGGCACCGAAGGCGGTCAAGGCGGAACATGCATTTAGAATATTTGGTATGCACATTTGTTATGAAATACAGAATAAGTAGATTAGATCACAAATTTGAATAGAAAATTTTCAAAAGTTTATAACAAAAATGTTGATAGAAGAATATGAAAAGCTGCCACACAAACAAATGAAATGTGGTTAACTTAATTTCATTCTAAGACTAAAAATTAATTTAAACATTGACTTCGACCTGTAGAAGTGTCACTGTTTAAATCACATTGACAAAATATTATCTAATTTTGAGGATAATTGATAAATTAACAATTTACAGCAAAGTACTTACAACTTTTAAAACAGGCGTCATACGTAATTAAAGTTCAAGTTCAAGTTTAAATTTGAACAATAATAGCTATAACTAAAATTATGGTTTTAGATTTTGATGGTGATGATATGTTAGGCGTAGCTGACCTACGCCAAGTGATTGAACGATTAACAGGAAATGACCGATTAAGCGAACCTGAAATGCAACATCTAATACAGAACATTTTTGAAGAGGCAGATTTGGACGACGATGGTGCACTTTCTTTCGCTGAATTTGAGCACATCATAGATAAATCTTCCGATTTTGCTAGGTAATCATCGACAACTTGTAAATATACAATTTTCATCTAATTTATAATTATTTTTAGCACATTTCGAATACGTTTATAAAAACCTTATCAAAGACTGATGATTCCACAATGTTGTAGCCAAACTCTTAATGTTTTCTTTATGAAATGTATCAAAAACTGCCATATACTTATAAAATTTATTAATCCTAATTATTTATTATCAATGTTGTTTGTTTGTAATTAAACTTATATATTTATGATTGCAAATACCCTGGTAGTTTCATTCTCATGAATACCCATGTGGTGAAAAACGATACTAATACGCATATAAATCCAACGGCGGTAATCAGGAGTCGATTTAGCTTGGGAGTGAGCGGTGAGTGAATATGATCCAGCACGATAAATCCTAAACCGCCTAGCGAAAATAAGAAACTTGATGCCAGTCCTTCCATGATGTATTGACCATTGACTCGATACGGCATAAAAGCCACCTAGAAATTAATTAATAGTTATTTCATATATTTACATCATTTTTTTATTCTTACCGGTCTTGAGTGTCCATGCTCGTCTGTTGTTGATCCTACGCTAGGTGGCTCGACAATTACATCATAGATTATTCCTACAAGCAATACTTAGATTATTGAAAACACAATATATATAAAAATTACCTCCAGTTACTAAAAAATAAGAGATTAAAACTAAAGAAAACATAGTGGTTGCTGAGGGTTGGTGCATCCATCCTGGGCGTTTTAATTTAATATTAGGGCATTCGAGAACTAAAAACGGAAGTGCAAATATTTGCTCCATGTTTTTTTTATTTACAGTTTGATAAGTTAATTAAAATACATATAAATATTTACGTTACACTGCCGCAATCACCGAGCTGGCAATTTTGACAATTTCGTCGCGTGTATTACCAACATATAAATTATTATTCACATTTATTTAAATAACACCTAAATAACATAATTTATTGTCTGGTACGTTATTGCAAATAATTATTTAAAACATTATTGATGTTTTACGAAGAAAATATCGATTAATAATAGAATAGCAAATAAAAACTGGTAAAGTTGTTGGAAGATGGGAATGAAGTTGGTTGCAGTTGTGTGGAATGGAGAGGGGCGTTCTCTCAAATTCATAAAGTACACGTCAATTTTTTACTTGTTATTGCTTGCAACTTATCGTGCTCATGTAAAAATGATATTTAAAAATCATATAGTACGAAAAAGAATATGAAGATAAAGGCACACCATTGGGCATTTACGTCTTTATATTATCCATTGTTTTGGACTGTGTAAGTAAACAACAGTTATTTAAAAATAACTCATTACATTTTTATCCAAAAAAACATTACTTCTTTTTATTTACAGTTTATGTATATTATCGTCTTCGTTCGCTGAAGATGCATCAATTGTACCTCAGACGACAAGTCTTTTTCAAAATTTATCGACAAATTATACCAACGAGGACAAAATTGAAACAAATCATAGTGGAAGTGTTAATGTGAATAGTAATGAATTAAAACCTAGTGAAATTGTACAATCTAGTTTTGAAGAACCACCACAGAATGTTGAGAGTAGTTTTACCACCCAGCCGGACTATCCATTTCCCGAGGTTGTTTCACAGAACGCAGGCATATCAAATGAGTAAGTAGTTATCACGATTTTCACCAAGCACGTAATACCGTTATTGTTTCGATAGAATCTACGCTATTCAATTAATATTACGCGCCATAAAGATTATTTTTAATAGCAAACGTGTTAGATTAAATATCGCCAGTTTCTGATTTTAAATGATAACTCAATTTTTTAGAATAGAATGGTTGAGTAAATAGAAACGACGTTCCATATGCATTCATTATTTCTAATTATCAACGATGCAATGAACATGGAAATTACCAGCGTTCTGATTTCAATAAACAATCTAATAATTGTTTTGCTATTTTACTAACTTCTAAATTGATTTAAATAGGCATTTATTAATTTATTTGCGTTGGTAACTTATAAATTACCAACGATTTTATTTAAATTTTATTAATACAGTTTAACAGCCCACGTTATTCTATTGTTGTGCAATTGTAACGTTCATAATTTATTATCAGACTTTTCATTTTACAATGTATATAGCTGATTCGAGAAACATTAAGTATATTTTTGTTTTAATGCAATAAAATTTATATATGTGAGTGAATGGTTCTACAATAAAAATAAGGTGAAAAAATCGTATGCTTATTTCATGGGGAAATTCCAATTGATTATTAATAAATGGAATTTTATAAAAAGTATCAATTAATGTACTCATTAGATGTTTTATCAACTGTTTTATTCGTTGTCATTAAAATGCTTTTTTGTTGTAGTGGAAAATACATATAGCTATTAAACAGTGTTATAGGGTGTTGCTGAATTCGTCTTGACAAAAATTATAGGGGCTGACAATCAACAGCTGGTAAATACCAGTGAATATAGGGTCGCTAACCATGCTTCATCTCACCTATTTTTGTGAATTTCACCGGTTTCTTACTCTACTTTACATGATAGGAGTGTCTGAGCGGTTACTTAAAATATAAAATTACTTGGGAGCCTTAACTAAACACAAATAGATGTTAAATTGAGTAAATACAGGATGACAGAGAGCATTGTGAAAGACGATCAGAGTACACAATCAATTTAAAAGAAAGAAAAAAACTTATTGTGCATAAAAGGAAGTTTAATGTACACAATTTTATTTAGTATGATCAGATTTATTACATGTATTTCTTTGGGAACAACCACAATGTATGCTCACAGGGTTGCAAGTTTTTTGTTCAACCGCACTTCCTCCCATAACACCCCTCCGAAGTAAGATTCTTGATTCGATAAAGATCTATTTCTGTGATTTTCACTATTTTTTATGTTAGCGTGACAGTTCCCTGTATGTATAAAATAGAATTTAATTTGTTTACGCATTTACATAAAATGATACAAGTCATTATTTGAATATTCTATAGTAAGTACTAACAACAATATAACAATAAAATAATTGTGCTTGAAACAAAAAAAACAACAGCATAAAATTTAATTTATAACAGAGTAATATAGTATTCTATTAATACATGAAAGTTTATTAGCATAAAACCTATTTATAGTATAATATTTTGCGATTGATTAAATATATACATATTTTTATATTGCGTCATATAATGTCAAGCAAACTCTGAAATAACATTTCGCAACGAAACGCCAAATAATACGTGCACATATTTACATTTACATCTAGTTGGCTTCAATAAATACGAAGTGAAATGTGAAAAAATATGGTGCTGGTGATAATGTTGTATATCTATGTTTGTACATTTGTTTATGAATGCTAAAATTGTGCCATTTACTGCTGTATATAAATGTGTACAAAAATAGCGCGACAATACAATAATGCACAATAGTTGTCAAGTTCAAATTGTGTTCACCTTTAAAGACTGGTTGTTAACCTTGGATTTTTGATTAGCCCCTTTCAATTAATCTAATTTTTATTCATATATATATAATTATTGCTAATAATATTATTTATGAAAAATATATGGTCTAGATTTTTATCTTTATTATCAAATTATTATTTCGGTGTAATTTGGAGGAAAATCCAATATTAGTGTGCTTTAAGTAAATAAATAGGGAAGTGTCTACTTAATGATTTTTTATTTTATCAAATCAAATTTAATTTAATACGCAATGCTAGTTACTATTAAATAAATATATAATGAGTAACGGGTGTGGAGGAAGAAGATTCACACTTTGAGTTCATTTTATGGTATCAATGTCTAATAAAATTCTAAGGTAATGTTATCTAATGAATTGAATAAAATGATTCATAACATTAAAAGTTGTTTCATCATATTATACACGTGGTTTTGACGCGTATTTAAGCTTTTATTTCAATATAATATAATCTATATGGTAAATGTATTCTTATGCAACATATTGACAAAAATATTATTCGTGTGTAGGGGTCGCTTTATTGGACAATTTGGCAATATGGTATACCAACAATCTGTTAGCAATACTAATATTATAACATATGCTCAGTTGTTCAAACATCTAATTGTTTAGTTAATATTATTGTGCCATAATACTACATCATAACATAAAAAATTATATATTATACATTAATCAGAGCCTAATTTACTATAAGACAGATAAGGCATTGGCTCAAGGCCTGTGATTAACTGTCTTTAGATAAACTATAGAATCGAAATTAGTCTTATTATTCTGATTAGAATATCATTTTCAAAACTTTCTGAAACTTTATGGAATTCCAGCAGTCTAAACTAAAAGTACTTCAAAATAGAGGAAAAAATTTATTACGATTTTGATTCAAACATGTAAAAGTGTTTTTTTGTTGGCCTGCAAAATTCGTAAAGAGATCAGTAACTCCTTATTTTGCTAAGGGCCCGCGAATCTCTAAATCAGATAGTAGCGAGAAGTCTTGAAATCTAAAATTCAAGTAGGCTTTTCGCATAATTCCAGTGTTCATTCCTTAATTCCAAATTCATTTCTTGTCTTGAATCATAATTTACAGTTGTCAAGGTGCTATAAAATGCAACCCACAACCTCTCGTCGCCTTTCCCTTTTCACTGAAACCATTTCTATTTGATATTCCTATTTTAACCAGTTCAAGTATGCAAAATTGTTGGCTGTATAGAAACACAGTGGGATACTCTACACCCGTTCCACAATGTGTTAAATTATTGTTAATGTAATTACAGGTAATGGAAAATTCATTTAATAAATATTACATTTCAAGGCCAAGTTATCATAAAACCTTTCAAGGAACGACAATTATCGAAACCTTCAAATTGAATTAATAATATTTCTTTCAAACGTATTGATGTTTTAATCCAATCGACGTCATTTAAATAATTATTCTTCACAATCAGTCAGTCTATAGGTATTATTGAATAAATAATAATCCTTGTTGCTGTTATTGTGTGTTGAAAATTGAGAACTTTTGTATTTATGCAAATTCCTGGTAGACGCTTTTTAGTTTTTGTCAAATACAAAAAACTTTCCATCGTTTTAATTTCAACCATTAAAACTTAATTTACTTTCTTTAGAATAGAGTATAACTGTGTGGGCAATTCGATGCTGTTCAGAAAATACGCATTCCTGCAATTATTTAAAGATTATCATTTGTTTTGTAATGCCTCGTTCGTGGACGTAAAGATCATTTGAATAAACAAACAGAAAAATGGTTAGTATAGTAAATGACAAATGTTTCCAACGTTAATTGTTGGCGTTTTTAAAAACATGCGTCAAATATGATTGATTAACGTTTTAGGTTTGATTTATAGATTAATTAAGCGTTAAAATAGAAAATAATTAATAATAATAATTGTTACGTTCTAGTAACATTACATATTTACGATTCGCATAAATACTTCACTCTATAGTGAAACTAATCAGTAAACTTTACGAACTATATCGATGCAGTAAAATTAATGAAACGAATATAAAATATTTAATTCCATATTAGATCAAAGGTTCTTTTGTAGTTGTAGTCTAATTAAATTCTAGAATATTCAACACAATATTTACAATATTTTTTAAATTGCATTAATCCGTTTACCTTATTTTTACGACAAACACATTAAAGTAATCCAATGATAAGAAAATATTTAATTATTTTATTTGGGTATATGTAGAACTTAAATCCCTTTTAAAAAATATATAAAATGTGAGATCTAAATACACAAACAAAGCTTAATTTTGGCTGTGCCTTACAATCCTTTTCTAAGAGTCATCAAATTGGATTTCCCAGGAAAAGGTTCCCAAAGGTTGCATGGATCATTAGATGTTGACGAACATTTGACTATTACATGAATTAACATGCTAAATTATACAAAATCTGCGTACTCTTTAATTGAATTTATAACATAATTTCAAATTACATAGTTAATTATCACTGTAATGATATTAATTATATGTAATTCAACATAAATCTTATGATATATCAAATAGACATTGATATAAATTATATATGATAGCAATAATTATAAAAAATTGAATAATTGCTAAATATTTTTATTCTACAAGTGAAATGCAATACAACAAATAAATTTTTGCATAATTTTTTGTACTACATACTTACATATCATTGACACAAATTTTCAATAAACTGTTATCACATCGTGTTTATATTTTTATTAACAATTGATTAAAAAATTGAGTTTACATATTATCGCTTTTTGTGTATGTGTACACTATACGTACCTGCATTGTAAATAAATTAACAAATAATTTAAAAAATCATTCATTACTTGCGAGAAGTAGTGGCACCACTCCAAAAAGTAAAGAAATTTAATATATTTTATAGATATAGGTTGCAAATATCGAATATTTTTATGAATTTCACATGTGCAACTTCATTTCTTAATTTTTTTTAAACGAAATAAATATTAACACGTTTATATAAATATATTAAAACAACAACCTTGTGTTAGCCATTAAATATTGAAGAATTTCACAATTAATATGTATTACAGTGAATATATTTTGAGTGCGTATAAATTTTCATACTTGTCATTTTTTAAACAAGTTTTTTTTGCAAAAATTTGAATTATGGCTTAAAAAGTTTGAGAATTTAGACAAAAATACCAATTAAACTTATTAATAATTGAACAAATAAAAAATTGTTTTTTTTTTCATATTTTTACATTATTACAAATGGTAAATTTGTATATTTTTTGTTGTTATTATCAATAAAAAACAAATTGATTAAATTTTGCTAGAAAAGTAATTAATTTTCATCATGAATGAATTCGAAATTAATCATCGTCTGATAAATTCACTTTCATTGAAATAAAACGTGGCTGATGATAAATCTGGAATTCTATTATTTTGCAATACATATTCGTAATGAAAAAATTCTCAAGAGATTAACGTGTATAATTTTAGTATATGCTATTTTTATGATAATTAAGTGAGTGAGACTACGTCATACTGTAGAATGATGACGAAATGAATGAATAGGTAGAAAGGATATTACTCGTAAAAGATTCGTATAATTACCGAGAGAAAATCAGATAAATATTATCTGGCAAAATATTTGAAAGTCACTGGAAAAATGAATTTGTGTTATTTTTTTTATTCAAGATTTTTAATTGCTTCGAAATTATTTGTACATTTAACACAGATATTAGTATGTAGTAAAAAATGTACAAATTTACGTTTGATTGCTTCAATAAATCAGTTTTCGATTTTTTTTTTGTTAATAATTCATGATTCATTATGTATTTAACTTCCAGGAAATTCATTTCTTTTATTTTCACTTATAGCAATCATGTCTGTGTACACATTTTAACGATATGTACACAAAACAAATGATTTGTTTTGAAACTAACCAATGAATTTAATATCAATTTTCATTCAGTACTTAAATTGATTAAATTCTTACTCATATATAGTGGCAAATTTAATCTTATAAGCGTCTGATGTTTAGACTTACTCATTATCAGGGATAACAATTTATAAGATCTATCATGTATCTGTTCCCTTTCAATGATGGTTTCTGGGGATAGGAAAATCTCAAAATTTACATTTTCATTCGTATTTTCTAAATGATACCACATGATTGGGAGCCAAGTTTTTGTCTACAGATTTTTTTGCATCTACGAGAAGATTTCTAGTCACATTCACACAAGTAATCGTAAAAATGATGCAGTTTTATAATGCAAGAATCCAAAAAAATCGCATGAACGGTATAGAATCACATAGGGACCTAAAACTTACTTACTGCTTACTATTATTAATCCGTCACTGCGGGTATACAAATAAAAAATTCCAATTATATTATATATATGATCGATGATGTATTTATCTTATTTTAATATACCATAAATTGCGTTTTATTACGTACTCTATTTTCCGTAGATAAAGAAAATCGACTATTTATTTCTGAACTTTACGTATTCACCTTGTTGTTTTATTCCACTTGTTAATTGGATTATATTTTAATGTCTACATCAATTTGTCACATCGCTGCCCTTGTACTACCTTTTTTCAATTATATCTAAAATTACCAAGTTTTTTTTTACATAATAGAATAAATGAACATTTGGATTACTGTCAGTGATAATTACAACTTCCAAATTTCAGGTGAATTCACGACATTGACACGTAAATTATAGACTGTGTAATTTTTATTTCATCTACAACACAAGAATTTTTAATTATACGTTTAATTTAAATAATTTGCAGTGGGGGGCAGTGTAGTAGTAGCTAGCATGACGAAGCTGAAAGAAAGCACATGCGGAAATGATATTTGGAATTGGGTTTAGTTAGAATTGAATCATAATAGTGTGTCATCAAATAAACGCTCCATTAGCGGTCGATATTTTTATTAATGCAGTAGTACCAAGTTCAAAACACGACATTCAATTTGTTAAAATTCAATAAAACAAGCGCAGAAGCAGTTTTGCTATCAAAAAAATGAACATGATGATAACAATTGTAATTTAAATAGATAAATATTCTACGTACACCTGATATTTTTCACTACTGTTTACAAAAAAGCGCAGTCATTACCAAATACGCATTAACAAGATAAAGATTAATATTTACATAAATAGCATAATGTTTTTTCGCGAAATTTTCTTATCAGCTCTAGTTAATTTTATACAGAAAATTAAGAACAAATACTTGGTTAGATCACTAAAATTATATTAAGTTTTATAAAATATTAATTAATCAGAACTGATTAAATTTTACAAAAAATGCTCAATTAATTCCATTAAAAACTTGTAAAAATAAAATATAATTTTAGTGATCTTAACCAAATGTTGTCTTTACACTTAAATCTAATTATTCAAACTTGTCATATTAAATACAATGGCTTATCAAGAGCTAAGAATAGCAAAAATAAATTATGAACAATAATGCCATTTTTAATAGCGACTTTGCATACAATTGTATGTGGTATGATTTAATTAAAAAAATTAATTTCTAAAAATAAAATTGAATTTAATTATTGTTTTGCAATATTGTGTAATTTCGAATCATATTAATGAGTTGATCTAGAAGCATGTTATACATGTACTACGCATATGCGCTTACATACATGTATCAGTTGCATAAGGAAAGTAAAACATTTTTAAATATAACATTTCACATGACATGTTATATACAAGTGAAACAACAGATGTGCGACAAGCAATCTAAATAGTAATGAATGGGAAAAACTTAAGGAAAAAGCAACAACTTTGTAGTACAGTTCAAGGTTGTTTATACACTAATCGTATAAAACGCTAAAAGCAACAACGACGTATTTATTACGTGACTCATTTTAAATCACTACGAATTGTAAAACGCGATTTATTTAATCTGTTTTGTGGCAAAAACATT
Organism: Adinopsis sp. GC000173; assembly: GCA_030264715.1. Taxonomy (NCBI): domain Eukaryota; kingdom Metazoa; phylum Arthropoda; class Insecta; order Coleoptera; family Staphylinidae; genus Adinopsis; species Adinopsis sp. GC000173. The sequence continues at coordinate 20,595 of JARJDW010001463.1, forward strand.
TTTTTGGCTGTGGACACCGTTTTACATCTACTACTTACTTATATAACCTCAAATTATCATTTAATTTTGAGCTGATAGATGTAATTAGTTTGCTGCTCAAACAGAGAGATGATCGCAAAAGCTAATTTGTCATAAATAACAAAGCTGTTTACAAAAGTGATATTAAAATAGAGCAAAGTGGTATGTAGACATGCACAATTCGCCTATACAAACTTCTTTTTTTTCATATTTATAAAACCGAAACGTATCTAAAGGACAACTTGTTTTTCAAACATGTAAATTATTTATAGCACAATACGGAACTTACTTTTTACTTTTATCGCTGCGTTTAAACAAATTATATTTTTGATTAGCTGATTTTCTTTGCAAATTTTCACCACTTTGATTCTTGAGCTCCTTTATATTGTTTCAGCAAAAGTGGCACAGATGACTTTTTTGAAAGTTTGCATACAAATGGAGAGGGTGAAATATCAGTCACCGAAAAATTGCCAAAAATAGTCAAAAAGGTTTTGAGGTTTGATAGAATGGTAGTGAGAAAGAAGAAAAGAAGCTGATATAGCAAAATTCCTAAAGCCACAAAGAAACAGATTCATTATCAAGTTTCAAAACCTTTTTGACTGCCGGGTACTCTAAATTATGAGTGAAATTGCACCCTCTCTATTGTATGCAATACTTCAACGAAAGTCATCAGTGCCACTTTTGCTGGAACAACTTTTTTAGGTCAAAATACCATCTTTATTTTATGTCACTTTTTATCTACTAACTGGGGCCATAAAAATGAGCTAGGTCTTCTTGTAGATAATTTGCATAGCTACTTTACAAAGAGAAGTGTTACTTTTCGTCAACGATATATATATTTCTCACCACTTTATCGCTGAACTAAAAACGGAAGCGTATTGAATTTCAAAAAAAAAATTACCACAGAAATTCGCATGGTATGACATTGCATTTTTTGCAGACTTTTCATATGTATTTTTACTACTAATTGTACAATCAATTGTACGCTAAACATCCATAAATTATATTGATATATTTATTATTGGTATGTTTTGCATTCAAGTTGAAAGCAAAATTTATCATTTATATTTTGCGTGTAATATAAACAGCATTGTCACAGTCAATATATTTATTGTTTATTATTGGATGTGTACTAAATATTTGCGAAAATATAATACGCATTATGTTGTTTATTTATAAATTTCGTAATCTGTGAAAGGTTTAAGGTGAATAATAAATGCAATTTATACGACGCTTCTTTCGTCCGTAAATAGATACATTTAAAACAATTATGGTTTTTGGAAGAAAGTGTTTCATTGACCTAATTATGTATCTTGCACAATTACCAAAGCAGAGTTTAATTTTCTTTTCTATTGTTGTAGGATTGGAGATGGAGGTCAAGGAGTAGTTTTAACGTTCGTTGATACAGCCACCGCCGATTTGCAGCAGCGCGCTGATTTATCATCATCTAGTCAAAAAGAGGAAGAGACTTTTTTGAACAAAACAACGCCGCCGACGGAGAAGGAAGTGAAAGAAGAGGGTGGTGGTGGTGGAAGTAAGAATGATACAGTGGTTGGTGTTGAAAATGTTGAGGATGTGCAACAGATTGAGAAACCACCAACGCTCGATGTGCCAAAACAAGAACCAAAGGAAAATTTAACCGAAGAGATTCCGTCGTTCTCCGAGTGGACTCAGAAGCAACTGCAAGAGGCTGAAAAGAAGCGCGAAGAAGTGAATGCATCGGTGCAGAATCAAAATTGGAATGGGAAAGCGAATAACAATATTAAAGTGCGATCAAAAAACTATGCGTCGCCCGATTGCGGCGCCAAAATTGTCGCCGCTAATCCAGAAGCGGTCAGTCCCAGTTCGGTCTTAACCTCATCTCGGGATGAATACAAATTGAATACATGTACGAGTAGGATTTGGTTTATAGTGGAGTTATGCGAAGCAATACAAGCACAGAAAATTGATCTTGCAAACTTTGAGCTGTTTTCATCTTCACCGCAGGAATTTAGCATTTCTGTTAGCGATCGTTTTCCAAGTCGGGAATGGTCGAACGTTGGACATTTTACAGCAAAGGATGAGCGCGATATACAAAGCTTTGATCTAAGTCCACACCTATTTGGCAAATACATAAAATTCGAAATGCATTCACATCATGGTTCGGAACATTTTTGCCCCATATCACTATTTCGCGTTTATGGCACATCGGAGTTTGAAGTCTTGGAGAAGGAGGATCAGCAGCACACGAGCGGCCAAGAGGATGACGATGACGATGAGACGCTGGATGCGGAGAAAGGACAAAGCGCCAAGAATTTGTTCAGCTCCGCTACCGATGCCGTTATTTCAATCGTAAAGAAGGCCGCCGAGGTACTTGGAAATAAAGGCAACATATCAAATCAAACAAACGAAACGGACAGTAAATACAAAGTTCAATACACACCGTTAATAAGTACTTGTACGACACCTAGTCATATCGTTGTTTGTGATAATTGCAGCGATATCCTGTTTGGCAAGGTATTCGAACTGCTAAGTTGTCGAACGAAACAATTAAATAACTTATTAGCAATTAAACTAATACGTGGTACTATATACAACACGGACGTTTGTCTACAGTTTGGCTTAGATTTTCAAAGTAGACGCAACGTAGAAATGCCAAATATTTACAGTTCTTATGTAAAGTCGTTTTTTCCGCCTCGATATTTAGCAGCCTTGTGTAATACCGTTGCTATAATAGAAAACAAAGTTGTACTTAATATTAGTAAACAAGTAAATGTAACTGTTAAAGATGTTAACGATGTAAAGTTAGAACAGCCAGTTGAACCCGAAGTTTTAACAGAAGCTACGCCGCTTAATAATGAAGAGACTGAGCAAACAAATGTTGTAAATACAAAAAAGATTGAAATGTCTGTAATAAATAAAGAACCGATTAATGATACCAGTTATGTGTCTCAGATTAATCCGGATGAGAGGATTGAAATTACACACACGTATAATCCTCAAGAGATGCCGGAAACGGAAACGATTAAAGTTACTTCGACTACTACTATTGTGAATCAAACCAAAGATGATGTAGCACTTGAGGTGGGAAGCATCGAGCCCAACAACACTGAGTTCGAAACCACGCCGGAGAGCACCGAGGAGCTGGAAAATTTAATTCAAGATTTAACCATCGATCAACCACCGACTGCTAGTAATAGTGCAACACACTCACCTCCACAAATTAAGGAATCGGTCTTTTTAAGGCTGTCAAATCGTATTAAAACACTAGAAAGGAATATGTCACTATCAAGTCAATATTTGGAAGAGTTGAGTAGGCGTTATAAAAAACAAGTAGAGGAAATGCAGAGGTTGCTTGATAAAACAATTACAACACTACACGAGGAGAGTAAGCGCAAGGACGAGCGTAACGATAAGCTGGAGGAGCGTATCACTCAATTAACCGAAATTGTAGAGGCATTAATCGCCGAGAAGAATAATAATTTTAATCCCTTGCATTTGATATCGTTAATCATCGTCTCGACAATAACAATTTTTATTTTTTGTCGGAGAAATGATAACAAACAATATGCGCCGATTTCGAGTACGGAAACACATCAGAGGCGTAAGTCTATTGATGTCATAAATCACAATACGCCGGCGAAGAAAGAGCGCCGACCGAGCGAGGAGGCGTTAAAGATATCTGGTACGTATGAGCATCTGTTAGTCGATGATTTCGATTCACGTAAGAAAAGTAAAGATCGCAAGCGGAAGAGAAAAAAAAACTTGCAGCGATCGAATTCAATAACAACATTGACTGAGGAGAACCACAGTGGAGGCGCGCGCTCGACGTGGTCGGATGTAAACTTTAAGCCGATGGTGACATCAAGTCGGATATGGAATCGGCAGGAATCAGCGCCGAGTAATGCTCCTACGAATTGGGACTCGGGCGTAATTAAAACGGAAATCGAAGAAATTCCATTCGTGCTCGAAGAGAGCGATATTAATCCGTTGCAGGGTGGATTACCGTTGCCCAAACCGCTACAAGAACAGGTTAGCAACGATAATGTGCATAAAACAGTGGTTGAGATAAAAGTGCCATTTAGGAAAATTTCTTCGCCAGCATTCTTGAAGGCGACCGAAACGCGCAAATCCATCAGAAAGTTGAGCCCGAATGGATTTCTTCACAAATCCGCCGTCGCCGGGCCAGCCGGGCATAAAAAATCAAACAGTGTTGATGAGACTAAAAGACAAGTTAGTCCAACTCCGTCATCCAGTGACGGGGCGAGTGTTAATTTAGATGAAGCGAAACCTAATCATGTACAAAAGAAAGAGAAAAAGGGAACGTTTAAAAAGATTTTAAAGAAAGTGTTTTAAAAATGATATTAATTATATAAATGAGGATCTGCAAAAAGGCCAAAAATTTATGGTTTTTAAACTTGCTAAAGTAATGTTTGAATACTAAATATTCATAATTGTTATATTTAAAGTTTATTTTTCTGTGCGGGAATATTTAGTATTCATATTTTATTAAGTATGTGTTCGAGTTAAAAAATCCTAATATTATAGCTGTGATAATTCAAATTTAGGTTATATATATTTGAAAATTTAGCTTGAAAACATTAGCTTAGCAAGACAATATTTATTTAATATATAATATATTTTACTCCTAAAGACATTTGATGTCTGTAAAATTGTAAATGCATTAAATTTATTCATGAATCACAGTGATTTAGTGTTAGAATTAAAATTTTATTATTTACAAAAACTTACTTTTTATTATTTATTCATTGTACATTAAGTTTTTGCTATTCATATTGGTCATCAGACTCATATTTTTACATTTCTTAAAGAAATCATTTATTTCTTGACGTGCTGCGTCAAATAAACTATTAAACTTGCTTCTCTCCATGTTGTTTTTACTACAAATAAATATTTCGTTCAAATCTTGTTCCAATTTGTAAGATGCGAAGAATTTAAACTGCGATTTTAAAGTTTGTATCACATCCTTGCGCAAGGAAAGATCTCTCAGTACCAGATTTAATATAAATAATCCTAAAATTAATATTATTAATAATTTACAATAAATTTCTAGAATTTTCTTACCATTGTCGGTTAATATATTGCTTATATCTTTCAAAACATCAATTTCTAAGAATTCCTTAGGAGGACAACTCATTCCTAAATTCGAGTCTTTGCTATCAACATCGAATAAAACACAATCATATTTTATTTTGTCCTTTGATGACTTTTTAATGAAGTTCATGCCGTCTTCAATCTCTACCTTTCTCTTATTATCAGTACTAAAACCAAACCATTCCTTTGCAATCTTGAACATGTCCTCATCAATATCAATTGCAGTAATATTAATCGAAGGGATGAATTTCCGTAAGAAACTACATAAACCGCCACCACCTAAGCCGACAATCAATGCAGTGCTGTCCTTTTTATCGTGAGTCGCCATATGAACGGCTTTACTCATATAAATGTGATGCTCGCATGTTAAGTACGTTAAATCGACAATTTCCTTCGATTTGCCTCCGCGAGATTTAATCAATTTTATTTTCGCCTCCGACTGTATCACGAATTGCGAACTAGCGTAGAATAATCGGCGATACTTTTCATCATCTATCTCCACATCTTCAATGATATATTTGCCAGAGTGCTTTGAGTTGCCTTCAAAGCATATTTTTCTTGTGCCAATGTCAGAACCTAAAGACAGAAATGGAATCTGAAATAAAATTAACAACACAAGTCCCATTTTATAATGATGTATGGAAATGTATGTACCTTTTCTTTGCCAAGCGTTGATGGAGCCAAATTGCGTACACTATCCTCCAGTTCGGCTTTTACTACATCAAGATTTTCAAAAATTTGATTGCGATGTAATACTACAACGGCTAGTCTATTGCTTTTGGATGTTTCCGCTAATGCTTTACGACCTGCTGTTGTCGCAAATAGCCATTCTGTTTCTCTGAAATATCAATAATATCTATGAGTAATGACAATTGAATTATTATAGCATTCGATTTACCTTCCTTGTGGTACTATAAATGCAGCATAAGGAATATTTTTACGATTTGGTGGGATGTCAACCACAAATATACTATATCGTGGTCCTGTGCAACCAGGAACATACAAATCAAGCGAAACATCGTTATCTTCCGAGAGTGAAGTGCGTTGTAAACCAGAACAAACAAATGCAGCTTCTTGTATAGATTTTATTTGATTGATCATATCATTTTCGTATTCAATTCTTTGCATTTTATCGCCTGAACTCAAATTGAGCTCCAATATCTTTCTCGGTAATGATTTGAATTTTGTAGCAATTATTATAAATACAGGTAAAGCACTTTCTCCAGCATCAGCTGCGCTTTTTTCAGCTTCATAGCAACGTACCACACGAAACATGCAGGAATTTGCAGGAAAATAATTCGCAACTTTATTTAAAATATGCTCTTGCAACAGTGAGATGCAAATGTAACGTCCTCCAACCATTAAAACTCTTAAAATTTCATGAAAATATTTATCAATTTGTTTAACAGTTTCTGATTGCTCATCTGGCATTAATGCGTCCAAAGTACCTTTGTCAATAATTGCGGAAAATGTTTCATTCTCAAAACTCATATCCATTGCATCCATTTGAATAAATTTCATATCAGGTCGTTTCATTTGATTCAAATTATTCATTTGCCTGATTGCTACTTGAGATATATCTATACTCGTTATTTGCCTAAAAGAACGACCCTCAATATCATTAAAATAAATACTTGATTAAAGTCATACTTATATCCTATATCATATAAATCATTTCCCAACGTTGAATTACCGCAACCAACCATCAAAACATTGTCTTTGGGCTTCACATATTTGTGCAGATGACTGCACAGCTCCGGATATTCTCCATACCATTCAAACGCCTTATTGCCACGCTTTTTGAAGAAGTTATCCCAATAGTCTTTGTGTTTGAAATCGTCACGCGATTTTGGTAACAAATTCATATTTGTTTTTTAAGTTTTTAACCTAAAATTTACACGTGATTGAAGATTGAAACTCACATAGCTAGTTCGTGTCTACGATAGACCCCCCTTTAGTTTGGCTACCATCATACAGGTGGCGCCAATGCGCAACGTATTTCAACGTAAATGCTCGTTTTTTGAATGTTTTTATTTATTTATCCTTGAAAATAAATGAAAATGATTGATGGAAGAGTTATTATCTACGTAAAATTAAATTTTCCGTCGAATGCCTAGGTGAAAAAAGCAAAATAATAAGAGGAATGAGAGAAAATCGTAAAAACCTGAATTTTCACTATAAAAAGCCCCATAACTTTTTTCCTATGGAAAATTTCGAGCAACTAATCACGCCAATCGTTTTAGAATGACGAAATACCCCTTTATACAAAGTTTGAACGAAATCGATGCTCTGTCGAAAATCGCAAAAATCGTAAGGCTAACCCCTTGCCGTTTTTTTGCCCAAAAAAATTTTTTTTCGATTCTTTTATTTTTGACCATATCATCTTGTAGGGGACCCTAATAGAAATTGCTGAGCCAATTTTGAGCCCTCTGCTCTAATTCTAAGTGGGCCTACGGGCCTCTTAAATGCCCATAAATGACCGTTATTTTTCGAAGAAAATCAACTTTAATGTTTTACAAATTTGAGCATATAATATCGTAGGGGGTACGAAAATATATCACCACTACGAGTTTGAGCCCAATTGCTGTATTTTAGTTAAAGTTACGGCAGTAAATACCGGCTCCTCCACCATTTTTTTTTAAATTTTTAGAATTTTAATCTATTTATTAAGCAAAATACGCTAGCAGGAGTATTGCTGTGTGATTAAATTTACTTCTATTGTATTCTTCTATATAGTTTCACTGTTTTATTGTTGTGAAATACATTACAATTAATAAAATATCAATAAATTGTTTGTGAAATTTAAATTTGTTGGTATAGGCAACTTAATGTACAATTGTAATTCTCTAACCTGATTTGTGTCTACGCTAATCGCCGCTATATGTTTGCTACCAACCCTTAGGTGGCGCTAATATTCTTTGGTAGGGCGGGTAGGGCAACCATTTCAACGCATTGGCGCTTGATTCAAATATATATAAAATTATTATATATTTATCTTATTTATGCACCTCCCAGCATTATGCCCAAGTTGTATACTTTTTAACTTGTGGGAAAATAAGCAAATTGATGCTGCCGAGAGTAGTACACTTTCAGACATACGGTATAATAAAGATTAGAACAAATCATAAAGTTTGTAAGTTTCTTTGAGTTTAATTATTATAAAGCAATTGCAGATATAAATTGAATTGGTCGCGACCGTCGCTTACAAATTATCAGAAATATTTGTCAAAATTTGTTATAAAAGCTATGAGATTACGTGTATCAGGTTTTCAAAATAAAATATAAAAGGATTTTAGGAAATAAAGTAAAATGGAACATTGTTCCTTATTTCTTTAATGTTTTTTTTAGTAAAGAATACAGTTTATAAACGCCAATAGAGTTGGGTTTATATACATCTTTATTTACGAAATAAAATTACTTCATGTAATTTAAAAAAAGAACACAATTTTTCTAAATGAAACATACATAAAAAAAAGAAATTACGAAAATTTTATATACATAATTAAGAAGTGTCACTTAACTTTTGTTTACAAAATTTGACTTAAATAATAAGGAAGCTTTAATTATACACTTAATTAATAATATTTGTACAAAAAATATGATAAACTATATCATATGAACATTTACAAATAGTATAAGAATTTTTATACAATATATAAAATATTAATTTAAGAAAAAATCCACTCAACAGAATAAAAAAACAAAAAAAAATAAACGAATAATCTTTGAATAATTATCTAGGAAAATGTAAATGGCATAACAATTTAGCACCTTTGCATCTTCATTCAAAAATATTTTACTTACACCATTTATAAACTTCATACTTTTCTCTCTAAAAGTTCTATCTTAAAAACTAGTTTATTCATCTTCTAGTCCGGGAATTGGTGGTTGAGATAATTCGAGCCGAGCTCGTTTTGGTGAGTTGTAGTAACTTCCATCTTTTTTCTGCGGTTCGGTCTCGCCAAGCATTTCCGCCGCCTTCTTTATCAAGTCTTCCTCTGATAATGAACTCAGAACGCTACCAGATGATTTCTCCTCAGACTTTTTCGATTTTGGTAGATTAAGTGGAATTGTGGTTTCCGATTTTGCTGCTGCTCCAACAAGAGGTCGCGAACTTAATTTTGGTAGCAGTAAGGGAATTGTTAGATCATTTCCACTTGAATTTGGTGAATTTGTACTGTCAATCTGAAATATTAAGTTTGTTAAATAACGATTAATTATATCAATAAATCGTATTAAATTACTTTTGTTTCACCGGTTTGCGTTTTAGCTCCGATTGTTTTGATACTCTCTAAAATTTGTTGTAAATCACTTGGTAATGCAATATTTGCAAGCGTTGAACTACCAATTTCAGATGCTGATGCAGCAGATGACACTAAATCTTGTGAAACTTTATCAATTTCCGCTTTCTGAGCAGCAATCCTTTGATCCAGCTCAGCCATTTTCCTTTGCAATTCAATACTTGTCGCCGGCAAATGTGTAGCATCGTCCAAACCTGTATAGAAATGAAACATTAAGCACTTTTCTATTCCACATCAATAAGAGAAATTAAAAAATAAAAGGAAATAAAAGTAACCTGGGATAGAATCAAATTTATTACTGAATGGTTCGAACGTTTGAGTAGCCAATCCTGTTTCTAAAAATGAACTTGTTTTAACACCACCAGATAAAATACCAGAAATGTCTTGTTTGTTTAAGCGGGAAGTTGATGTTTCTGGAACTGTATCCGGATCCGAATCTTCAGGACTGTACGGTTCATCTAAATAATACACAAAATTATAAGTATGTAATGTAAAATTGATGCGATTGTAAATATTAGTACCCATATCGTCTTCAGGTTCATCTTCTGTGATATCTGATGAGACTGGTAAAGGAACTGCAGTAATTTTTGCTCTTGGTTCTTTTGCAGGTGGAGGTGTATAAGATCTTGAAGTGGAAGGAGGTGTGTTTGATACATTTGAGTGCAAATCGATCCTGCTGCGCTTTGCATGGGAATGACTTGTTACGGATGAAGCTTCATAGCCTCGCTTACGTTTGTCTCGTACGATAACTCCAAGCAACAGTTGTGGCCTTGTTTCTTCAAAACCTATTAATAACACACATGTATTGTCATCTTGAGTATAATATTACGTACTTACCAGGTCCTGTGATTGGTAGTAAAGCTTCAGGTATTGGAGAATGTCCAGCTAGAGGTAAAATGTAAAAATCTTTTACGGCCTTTGTTAATGTCTTAATAACTCCGAGCCGATTTCTACTTGATAAATAACTATAAAGGGCTAAATAAGGCATCTTTTCTTCAGCATTTGTGGCAGTTAAGCGTATTAAAGATATAGTTTTACTGTTTGAGCTCTTCATCTTTCCGATGTAATCCCACACGGTGTCGGGTGATATTCGTCCAACAATATCAAACGAATTCGGTAGCTCCTCTGCTAAGCCTTGACAATCACCAGACACTTCATGAGCCATGATTGATATCTGCGCCACATCAACCATATTAATTGTTCCCTTCCAAAATGGCGCTTTGTCTAATTGAGATTGTTTGTTTGCTTGCTCTTTACCATCTTTCTGCTCGGAAGATTTCGAGGTTTTCTTCAATTGTATTGTATCATCAACCTCGGTGCTCCTCGGTGGTGTTGGAATTGTTACGGTAGAAGATGGCTCATGATCACTATCACTTTCAATCGGCGCAGTTGATGATTGCACTTCCTCCTCTTGAGGAACATTTTTCCACATTTTATCCTCCAGCGGCGGAACGATGTGTTTATCGACAAGTTGCTCCAATATCTCTTTGGATCGTTTATCAAGCTTGTCAGTGGTGATCGATTTATCATCAATCTTATGTCTGGAACTTTTATGTGACGAGCGCCGCTCCCGTTCGCGGTGATGATCTTTACTGCGGGAACGTTTTTTCTCGTGTCTGGCGTGCTCCTTACTGTGTGAGCGCTTTTTGTGCTCCTTGCTGGAGGAACGAGAATCTTTTCGCCTTTCCTTGCTATAAAATAAAGAAAATTATCAATATTACATGCAATATTTATTACGTCAAGGTTTACAAATTACCTTTTATCACGTGAACGTTTAGATCTACTCCTATCTCGGGACCTATCCTTTTTATTATGTTTTAATTTTTTATCTTTATCTTTATTTTCATCGGTATCTTCCTTAATTATTGTATTGTCAGCACCTAAACCTGATATGACTTCCGTTACCTGATCCTTCGGTCGATCGTCCTCAAATATCTGTTCGCCTTTATGAGTCTTAAACACGTATTGTCGATTGCAATTAAGTAATTCCAATTCAGATTTCTTAATCATGTCGAGTTGATGTTTGGCTTCGCGTTCGCGCCACGAGGCTAATTCTTGACTGGCCAAATCATCGGGAGATAAGCGCACTAGTTGATATGGATTAACAGCTTTCTCGCAAATTCGCCGCCACAACGTTTGATTCTTGGTATCCTTAATATTGAATATTAAGCTACGATATTTATTTCGATACTTTTGGCCCGTATCGCCAAAGCATTTGTACAGCTGCGATTCGATTTCGTTAGAAATGCCCTTCAGGTCATCGTCGCTGAGTGTTAGATCATCGACCTTTTTTAGGCGATTTGAGAGTTGTTCGAAAAATGTTTTGCGTACAGTGTCGCGTAAATTCTCTTGCTTTGGCTGGCCCCCAATTTCAGCTTGGCGCGCTTTCGGAGTTTTTTGCGGCATTGGCTGTTTATCTTTGCTAATAGGAGTCACTGGTAATTTTGTTTGTACTACTTTTTTGGCTGGGGTGGATGTAAGAGTCGGCCGAGGATTGGTGACGGGTACAGGAGAAATTACTTTTATCACTTTTTGTTGTTGATTCATATTCACTTGCTTACTAACTATTTTCAAGCCAGTTATCTACAAATATAATTTATTCAGTAGTATCGTATGTTATAATTTATTTAAAGTTACCTTTTTATTCAATATTATTGGAGGTTCTTTGGGAGAGTGCTCTAAAACACCAACGTTTACACCTTTCTTTTGAACTGCCAAAGACACGCCATCATTATTTACGTTTTTCACAAGCTTCAATTTCGATTGCGTCAAATTTTGCTAAAATAATAAAAGAGTAATGTAAATAAAATATTGGTTAATTATCGATTAAATGATAAACTAACTTTCAATGGAGTTTTTGGACTTGGCTTTGCATGTTCCCGCTTGTCAATACTATTACTATTCAAAGTTTTAATAACTTTTTTATCAGAAACTACCACCTGCAAAATAGCAATGAATTATCTTGAAAAGTAGCTAAAGCATATTTAATCGCGTACCTTTTCCACGCCCTGGGCATGTTTTAAAATGCAATTATCACTACAATAAATTGAATTTGCTCTTGACGGTTTACCGCATACAACACAACCGGTAGATGTTTTCTTTTCTTCATTTATAGTTGGACTGGTCGGTGTACTTGAGGCTATTTTTTTAGTTGGACTGCTACCACTATCAGTTGAAGTTTTAGAGGCTTTACGTATTCTTCGGGCAGCAGCTTTCGGTCGTTTGAGAGAGGAATCCTAAAAATGTACGCATTTTGATTGATTTCAATTGACATTTATACGTAAAATGATTAGGTCATGTGATAATTGTAATGATTCGAAAATAAACAAATAGAAATTATGGGAAAATTCAAATAAGAATTTTATTATTGAAGTTTTTATAAGAACAATCCACTGCATTCTTACTTTGCAAAATATGCAAATCCACTCTTTTCCCTGCTGTTCCATCATTTGTCCCATCGCCTTAGTCACATTAACACATTTTCCGTGATACCATTCTTCACACGTATCGCAACAAATCATAAATCGATTATTATGTGGCTGATTACAGATACACCATAACTTATTTGGATCGTCCTCCGATTCTTCCTCTTCCTCCTCTTCCGACGAATCCAGCTCATTACCTGATACATGTTCATCGTCAAGTGGTTTGATGGCAGGCCTAAAATATTGTTTACATTCATTATCAAGCTCCATATTAATAAATGCATTGATAACAGCTTTTTATCGGTTTACGTAATTTTTTAGGTTATGTATAAATAAATATATTTAAAATTCACTTTATTTATCTAATAATAATAATTAACACAATTTGTTATATCTACTTCACATTCCGCTACTTACTTTGGTTGTCTGACTGGCGACGATTCCTTTTTTCTATTTCGACTTCTTGTCGTTGGTCGTTCAATGGGAGGTATCACAACTACACGTCCATCAGATCTAACAATCTGCGTGCCTGGCTTAACATCTAATTCATCATCACCCGATGCGTGTACACCCTTTAACAACAGCCAATGTTACAAGTTAGCACAATTGTGTGTGTGAAACGTGAGTGAAAATTTACCTGTTGCAATTGTACGTTACTGTTATCAATATTTTGTACTAAGCCTTGATCGGCAAACGTTTGTTGAATGGTTGGATCTAATACTAAATTGCCATCGACGATTGATTTGTCAATAGCGTTTTGCAATTCTGTATTATCAGCTAGGGATTGGGCAACTTGGTATAAAATATCCTCGGAAATGAGATCAGAATTGATATTATCTAGTATACTTTGGTCTAAGTCAAGCCCGCCGGATTCGATATTAATCTGTGCAGTTTGTTCCTCCGCGCTTAATTCATTTCCTTCTGGTATAATTAAGCTTGTTGTAAATGATTTTGTATTTTCACTTTGTATAATTGCACGTATGTCCTCAGCACTTGGCAGCGGTTCCAACTGCCCAATCGGTTCCGATTCATTACTTAAATTCTCGGTGAATTCCTGAACTGATACTTGCTCATCACTCTTGGATTCTGGGATGTGTTTCGATTCTAAACTAAACCTTCTATATTCTTGCTTTTTGGAATCTAAACTTTGTCGGCGTGTTTTCTCTGGAATTTTATCGCCAATTTTCGAATCGGTGCTGAGGCGTTTTGGTTTAATATCAACGTTTGATTTGGAGCGAGATTCGGGCGATATTTTCGCTGGCTTTGGAATTTGGGGTTTTTCTGGAGATGTCGGTTCTTTTCCAACGCGTCTAATAATATCGGGGGTTGAAAATAGTGCAAAATCATCCGGCAACGGTTTCGGCGATTTCTTTTCCTTTTTAGGAGTTTGTTGCTTCTTATCTGGAATTTTCGGTGCAATCTTCTCAGTTGTTGTTGCTGGTGGACTGGTCTTTGAAACCTCCGCCTCAATCTTTTCAGTAATATTCTTTTGAGGTGTCGTTTTTAGTTGTTTAGTTTTATCAATCTTGACTACTGGTTTAAGCACTTTTAATTTGGTCTTTTTAACTGGGCGTTTAAGAATCTTTGGTCTTAATTCCTCATCAAGTTCAAAGTCTTCATCATTTTCATCATCCAAATATTCCTCTTCCTCTTCATCCTCCACCTCATCTTCCTCTTCCTCCTCTTCTTGTTTTGGAATTATTTTAACAGGTGTTTTAACTTTAATTGTTTTAACTATTTGAACCGGTTTCGGTTTCTTAAACACCTCATCGCTTGGTTTTTCTTTTAACAGACCGGTGCTAATCATTTTAGCCTTCTGTTTATTATTCACAAACATTGTTTGCTTTTTGCCTTTAACTATTTTAGTAATTTTCGTTAATGGCTCTGGATGTGTTTGTGGATTAAGGCTACCTTCCTCTAGCATGCTTAACGTTTGCGCTAATTCATCGTCGACTTCTTGAATGGAAGCTGGCCGGTGTGTCGGCGATGTTAATGGTGTATAATCGTGATCCATGCGGAAATTCATCAAGTTACGTGCAATTCGGTCCATTTCTTGTGGATCTACAAAATAAATTTAATATAAATACATAATGATTGATGAATTCCAACAATTTGTGCAAAGTAATCACATCTACTTTAATAAAGTATACTTTAATCATTTTAATACCTTCTACACTGTCAGAATTGACAAAGGTTAAATTATCCAAAGTGACATTCACTTTGCCTGCTTCAACTTTCTTCATAGTCATAAGATTTATATCAACTGTTGATCTTGAACCTAAGCAAAATGGATTAAAAGTTGCGTTTGGGCTGAATGTAAATGGTGCAACACTTACTTAAAAAGGATTTGACTGT
Source organism: Adinopsis sp. GC000173 (assembly GCA_030264715.1). Classification (NCBI taxonomy): domain Eukaryota; kingdom Metazoa; phylum Arthropoda; class Insecta; order Coleoptera; family Staphylinidae; genus Adinopsis; species Adinopsis sp. GC000173. Next base: position 35,788 of record JARJDW010001463.1, read on the forward strand.
TTCTTGGTCTGGACTGACTGTTCCATCAGGTCCAACAACTAGTGTTATGCTATCATTGCTATCCGGTTCCACTATGTTGAAGGTGCTGCTCGACATTGTTTCTACAAAGAATGAATAAATGTAAGTATTCCATGCTCACAATATAAAACAACAAATATGCAATTGCTATTGAAGGTTTATTTTACAATAAATATACATTCCATTGTGTTCGGTAATTATAATCACGACTATTTTTTTTGTTGCTTTTTTTGGTTATGTTGATATTTTTCCCCCGAGTTGGTCGAAAATGTTTTGGCTTTAATTTAAACTAGTTTTTTTTGCTTTTTATTGTTTTTTGCAATGATAAAATATAAAGGATAGCAAATGTATAATCTCTAATGCTTTTTTCATTTTCTATAAAATGTTTATTTAATTATACAATAAGTGTGTTCTATACAAATATTATATTAAGAATTAGAAAAATGGTGTGAGTGATGAAAGATTAACATTAAATACCTAAATAAAATACATTCGTTTAATTATTTATATCTTCAGAAAGGAATAGCGCGCCTTTATTACAAGCTTTATAAAGCCAAGCAAGGCGAGGTGTATAATCAATTGCACTTGTTTGTTTATCGATTCGGTAGCGTCACTTTATGTTTCTTTCACTACGTTTTCAGTTATTTCACATGTCCATTTCACTAGTTTTATAAATGACAGAATTAAGCGTCTTCATTTACCGTATATTTTACCACTAATATCGCGTAATAATTATTAGAGACGACAACGCAACCATCTTGTCTATGCTTTTTGATAGCACGCCGTAAACGTCAATGACGCTTCGTTTCGGCGTTCTACTTTACCGACCTACACCTCCTTTGCTTACAGATTAATGGCGCAGATGGCTCTGCATCAACAAACAAAACGCGCTATTTTTCATTTATTTCAATTGTTGTAAATTGTTATAAATAATGTAGTATGTTTTAAATTTTAATTAAATGGAAAAATATAAAAATATATTAGTCTATTAATTAATATTAATATGTAATATATGAAATCAATTGAATAATTTATTAAATATTTCAAATAGGATGTCACGTATTTTATTATTGTTTCCTTTTTATGACGAAAAAAATGTACATACATTTTGCTAAAGTTCAGTAAACGTTTAGACTCAGTCATTAAAACAAGAATGAATCCAATAAATTGCATTAAGAAAGGTAGAGAAAAATTAGATTTTTAACAACTATAAATAAGATGAAATTGTTTCAGAAGTAGTCGAAAGCGATGAATATCGACGATTTTTGAAGAAACTAAAGAAAGGCCACAAGCTATCGAAAAGGCTGTTAAAAAGGTAAATAAACTTTTAATTTGTTGTAATAGACGACTCTTAGAAAGCAATAGTTAATATTTCATAAAGTCGTATATACTTACTTTCATAATACATATATCCACTTGAAAATTATATTTACAGCATGTTGTAAATTTTACATTATTAATCTCAACAAATATACCTGCCTGCCATTAATTTTATGTTTCCATAAATAATAGAATGATTATCACTGGTTATAATCGATGTTAATCATATTGCGAAAAGTTTAAAGCCAGAACAAATAGATAATTTACATTAGAATGCTGCAAACTGGTCTTACACTACAATACAATTAAAAATTAAATAATAATATTGTTTATTTATACAAAATGCTATAAAATCAGTGGTGATGTACTGGAACAGCGGTCGAGACTATTCGCAATATCTTTTTTGGGAAGCGAAACGTTTTCTACCTGAAAAATAAAGTAATTTTGCTATTCGATTGCAATAAAAATACCTAGAATTGATATAGTACTTGAAGTAATTCAAATTTAAAACTTGTTTTGGTGGATAATTCTTTCGGGATTTTGCTTCAGATATAACCTTTCTTCTTGCTTGAAGAATAAGGTCGCTTGCTATATTAAGGGATTCACTTAAATTTGAATCAAGGCAGCTTTCGACTCGAATAATTCTTCCAATTATTCATAGAGGGAAATGTTTAATTCCGATAGTTTGATTGATTTCAAATAGCTGAAAACACATAGATATCATAGATCATCAAAATTAATGAAATCAACAACAATTAAAAAGTGCATTATTTTATTTGAGGACAATATAAAGATAAAAAATTATTAGCACAAAACTTGGAAATTCTTATACTTTTCTTATTTATTAAATATAAATGTAAAGTGTTCGATATTGTAAGAACTTCCAATCTCAAATAAGTACCTAACTTTTATGTTTTATTGGAATATAAATAGAATACTTTTTCTATTTTACTTTAATAATGCGGATTAAGAATAAAATAGCTTTAGGACATACATAATTTTAGTTTACATTGTTTTTCTATCGAAATATATGGAACAATGCAACCTTCACTTAACAACGAAATGTGAGCCCTATAATTTAAATAATAAAAATTCGCATGATATAAATATAAATAACGCTAATGTTGTGCGAAAGCGCGTGCAGTTACCCGACGATAAAAACGCGTTTAAAATGTTATTCAATTAAACACTTCCTTCATGCAAATGCGACGATCATAATAATAAGTGGAAAAAATATGTTAAAAAAGGAATGAATATTGGTGAAACTCTGGCATTACTATTCGTCTAGTTTGCATAACAATAACATGCACGTTTGTGAAATATATCGTAAACGAAAATATAATATAAATCGTTTCGACCATTTGTTTATTATATTATACTATAAATTTATGCATAATTTTCTCTTTTATAAATTTCCATATGAATTATAAAATATCCAATCATTAATAAATTCGCCGGCGATGGAATGTGTGTGTGTGAGGATAATTAACATATAAAATCATTCTTGTATTCGCTGTAATTATTTAGCGGTTAACATTTTCTATTATTATTTATATGTTAATATCATGTGATTAATACAAAATAATTTTGTCAATTATATTGCAATATAATTTCTAATTGGCATACGGCGAGATAAAGAAGAAATTGTTAAATTAAATATTAGAGATTCTATAATTCTACGTCCAAAATGAACATTTTGGCTATGTTTCGAGACTGGTATTATGCACATACACTCGCTACCACAAGAATCCGATCACCTGCAAGCGAATAAACAACGCCAACTAAGAATATCTAGAAAATTAATTAATAGTATGTTTTATTTCAATGATACAACGCCAACTACGACTGTCTAAGTACACATTTACGCGTATTCCATAAGGCGATAAGTTTAAAAAAGCGATCGGATTCTTGTGGTAGCGGGTTTATAACGCATTTTATATGGGTATATTATGCAGTGTATCAAAAAGTGATTGAAACACTGTTTATCTGCTTCGAAACACAATTCGATATTGTTTAAAGCTTTATAGTACCTAACAAAAAATTAATATATAGAGTATATTAATATTTAAATTGCACTTCTGCACGAAGGACAATGAGTTTTCTTTTTTTTTCGGCAATAAAAAAGACATTTTTTTTACATTAAAATCGTACTTTTGCACGAAGTCCATAAATTTATATGTTCAGTATGGTCAGTGTATAAAATTTTGAAAAATATATTTGAAAATCGTATCTGTACACGAAACACAGTTAAAATTGATTTTTTAGCCAACGGCAAAAGTCGTGTAACAATTTTTCCAGATCAAAATCGCATTTTTGCACGAAACGTAACGATTTGCGACTACATAAACGAGAGCGTCGCTATGGAAAAAGGTTGTCGAGCCACAAAGAAGCCGAAAGATATTTTTTCAAAGTGTAGAACTAAGTTTATTGCGATTAGAAACGTTGAAATTAAATTTTTGTAACTTGAGACGATAAAAGAATTATTAGTATAGAATTTTTAACGATTAGCAGTCAGAAATATCAAAATGGAAGTTGATGTTTTTACTTTGACAAGAAATTTGTAAATCAAAACCGTATTTTTGCACGAAACGTAACGATTTTCGTCTTAAAAAGTCATAAATCATATTTTTACATTAAACTTGATGAATTTTGTTTATTAACACTGAAATCTAAGAGATATAAAGGTCGTACAGCAATTTTTTTGCACCAAAATGTGGAAGTATTATCTTTGCCATTCACAGAACACTACGAGCCACAAAATATTGGCCTAAACTTAATTATTTTAAATGAAATCAATTCTATTAGTTTTGAAAAGTATACAAATACGTCAATTTTCTGTAACATGTTTCCGAAATAATCATTATGATCTAAGACGTTTAGTCATGTACATACTAGAAAATCAATAGACGCTAATGTTTTTAGTTTAAAATTTACGACTATGTATATACTTCTAAAAAGGTTATAACCTAATGTTGGTTGGGTAAAAGTACCATCACTTTTTATTGTATATCTGATAGGAAGCGATATGATGCCAAAGACGTTGAACAACAACAACAAAAATGTACACTCTATACGATTAATCCAATTTTATGGTTTAGTTTTTCAATCTCCAACAACAAAAAACGTGCATATCATGTTACAATTAAAATATTCAGGACAAATCTTCCATTATAACAATAAATCGTTTTGATCGAGTTCATGCGGATACATCCGTACGAACACAAGTATGAATATTTCACTCTTGAATGCGCACACAACGACCGACCACCAATCGTCGATTAACATACATTTTCATTTTCTTATAATCTAATAAACCTGAATAATGAACGCGCATTTATGTATCAATATAAACTATTTTATAATCTTACTTAGCGCGCGTTAGATAAAATTGTGTGACATGACATGAAATGCGTGCGTGTATTTATTGTTTCTCTTTGCAAGTGAAAGCAAGAGTAAAGCTTCTTCCTTCAAAAGTACGTGTACGTACACATACTTACATACCTAGTAGAAGTATTGATCGATGATGCATTCAAAGGAAATTAGCTTTTTTTATTGTCTAAACCTATTTGTGTCTTGACAACACTGCTTTGTTTCTACGAAGAAGAAAAATAACAACAACGCGCGCATTTATGCTTTCTAAATTAGTAATAAATATAGTAAAGTTTTAGCTTTTAAAGCTTTTACACTATGCAAATTTATGTAGAAACAGGAAATAGTAAAATAGCACTAAATAGAAGTCTTACAGCTGTCACATTTCATTATTCGCCCGTCATATACAAAGTACAATATTAAGGTAGTATAAAAGCAATAACGCAGACATAATTCGCAGTAGTTTAAACTTTATTATTATTCCTGGATGGAAAAAAGAACATTATTATGGAAGCTTAGTCGCAAAATTTATGTTTTAAAACAATGTCATGGCAACTTATTCTTTAACAAATTATAAGCATTAAAAAATCAGGAGATTTTAAGATAAAAAAAATTTTAAGTTTTTATGTTGGTGTCTATTTTATTGTTCAACAAAATATTATATTAAAAACTTAAAAGATTTGAATGGAAAAAAGTGGCTAGCAAATTTGTAATAAATAATTGTACTCTTCCGCTATCTGGTAGTTGGCAAAATATGGTCGTACAATTCAGAATGGCGGAAAAGTATTTGGCACGTTGATGGAAAGAAAACCTGATTTGCACTCTATAAAAACTAATCTTTATTTTATAACTTGTTATTATTGACACCTTTCTCCTGTTCTCATCCTGATGCTACTACACTGATTGTCTTCCTTTAAATCCTGGTAAATATTATAAAATCCTAACATTCAAATTTGTATGGTAGAGTACATAAATTGTTTGAGTGTTGTGACTCTCATTTGAAGCAAAATATTTGTCTTGTCAATTTTTAGTATTTACTTTTCAAAGCACTCTTGTGATTATTACACAAGCTTAAAGGGTTAGATATTGTCACTCCGTCCATCTTCTTATTTTTTTATTGAATTGTATGTTTCAAGTGGGCCCTGAAAAAGAGACATTTATAAAATTGCATGAAATAATTGAATTGTGCGGTACAAAGCGTGCACAATTCAAAAACCACAACATTTTTAAGAATCCATTGTCGGCGACAAGCGTGATATAACCATTTTCATGTTGTTCCACACAGCACATATTACGGGTGGTATTTATTCTGTTAATAATTACCAATTTTTTATGTTATTGTTGCAAACGTAACTTTCCATTTTTTAAGCCATATCATATTCATCATTTCCATTTAAATCCTGTAATGTTAGAAGAAAAAAATCAATTAAGTTTTTTTTACGTAAAAATCTTCATTTACGATAATTTGTACTTTGCGCCAATAATACATTTCTATCGTGCGCGGCTTTTGAATATCAAAAAAAAAATTATATAATTTGAATCAATGAAACCGAAATAAAAAGACGAAACATGTCTCGAATAATTAGTTAAAATTACATGTTATTGTGTCAAATTTTCAAAAATTACATTATAATGGTAATGGTAGATGGTCCTTGAATTATCTCTTATTCATAAGCATGTAAAATGAACAGATAGAGAGAGAGAGAGAAAGATAAAAAACAACATACGACAAAAGTGCGTCGTAAAGAAGACGAAGAAGTGAAATATTTAGAAGGAATGCTTGGTATTCATATGATGCAGTTTATGTTGCAACTCCAAACCACGTTATATTACATAACCCACGACCTATAAGATATATATCTTCAGCAATTATCTAATTTTGTAAAGATCATTTACCTTTTAAAATAATAATTATAATCAATACAAGATGCATCTCTACACAATAACATAAAATTTCTCTTTGAATGCATGTGTATGTTGTTGTTGTTGTTGTTGGAAAAAGAACCGGTAATCCAACTTGTTTTTTACTGCTTATTTAAGCATTTCATAGATAAGGTGTGTGTGTGTGTATCATTCACTGGAGGCGATTTTTTTTCTTAAAAGTTTTCTTCCACACACACCATATTTGAGATAGAGATTTCGAGACAGGAAACGATGGTTTACGTAATATAAAATAATTGTATTAGTGAATTAACCAACTGATATGGCAGTTTTTTTTTGTACCGGACATTTTTGCATCCATTTTCAGTCAAAAACTTTCACTCTCAATCTTAAATTTTCTACTCCTATTAATTATTGGGTTCTATTTTAGTTGTAATTGTAATAAAAGGGAAAAAATCTAAGTATATCTTAATTTATTTTGGAATATTGCATATTTTTTCATATTTACCTAAGTTGTCTTAAATCCTGATGTCCTGCTATGATTTAGAAATGAGTATTATTTTTGGCTTTTATCGTACTGGCTGTCTGCAGGTCTCTGTATAAGGATTTAAAATAATGTCTTGAAGTTCCCTAATAATCTAATCTAATGCCAGCAAAGCCGAGATGATTTTTCAATGTTTAAAGAGTTTTATATATTTATAACAGCTGATTTTGAGTTACAATCTTAAAGTAATGAGCAGATAGATTTGATGCCTTTTTCCAAGTGACCAAGAAGTCTTGCAAAAAAATTAATGACAAGAGTTGTGTGATTTTTTATATCCAAATTACATTTTTATTCACACCATATTTCAATTAGAGATCTCAAGACAGGAAACACATTTTACGTAATAATGATATTAGTGAATTAACACTGATATGGCACTGTTTTTACTCGCAGATTTTTATATCCATTTTTAGAGAACTTTCACTCTCAATTTTACACCAAATTATTGTACTTAACATTTTTTATTAATCACTGATTCCTTATAGAATATTTATCCAAAGCATTTTACTTCCGAATTTTTTTTAAATTGATAATTTTGTAAACAATCTATTAATTTTCGCTCTCAATCTCTCAATATTTCTAACATTTTACTTCCTAAATGTTAACGTTACAGAATAAATTTTAAAAGAAAATCAAGAGAAAACAGGATACTTTTAAGCAATTAATAATTTTGTCAAAAATCTTTATAAAATAGTTTCAATGCACTTTCACTAATTTGTCAAAAAAACTCGTTTTGGCGTTTGATTTTTTCTTATTACTTACTACAAACTACAAAAAGTACTTAAACAATAACAAATTCTAAAATTAATTGCAATTTTTGTTATATTGTGGAAAAGATCAAATTAAATTGCAGTAATTAATTGACCATGATATCATTAAAATGTGAGTGTGTAAAAATTTTATTATTCGTTTAGTAAAAGTTGATATAATTACAACTACATATTTTTATTTGTAATAATAAGTAAGTAAACTTTACTATTTAAGATAATATTGCATTAGAATTAAGTATATTTTATTATACACCAACATTGCTTTTAAGCTGAATGATTAGATTTGACATAATTTACTTCTACCAAACTGGAAAATATTGTTTTTTTATCAGCGAATGGCAAGTTTTTATGTGGAAAATAACAAAAATGTAAATGTAAACTATTTTTAGTGTAAAGTTGGATGAGTCATATTGCAATTTTGCATTTTATGACAAAATATATTTATTTTTGAATCTATAAAAGTTACAAATTTGTTAATAAATAATTTAATAAAGATTTAAAAGAGAAAATAATATAATTATTATACCAATTTTGATAAGTGTCTTGGGAGTGAGTCATTGCGATTTTGGATTTTTATAATGAATTTATTGAAACTTTACTGAACAATCTAATATTTACTAAATACACAAGTTAATTATTAGAAATATAATGGATACATAACACAAATGCTAATTTAAAGTGAGCATAAAAGGTAGTTTAAGGCAATTTTATAAAAAATCGTGTTTTAATAGTTGTTGTTGTTGTTAATATAGAAGACTACTAATGGACTCAAATGATTAAAGTGAAAATATTACTGTAAAAATAGATAGCTATAATAATATTACTAACACCCACAGGTAGTAAAAAAATATAATTATGATAAATTTTATGTATTGAACTTATTTTGATTATCTTAATACGCGTTAATTTAATTATTAGAAGAGTATAATAATAGAAATTCCCAGCAAACACAACAATTGACAAAATGTAATTAAAAACAAAATAGATTAAATAATTTGCTAATGAAATGTGTATTAAA
>JARJDW010001465.1:0-21767 GCA_030264715.1 Adinopsis sp. GC000173
TCCCTCTGCATGTTTAAACATTGCATAGAGAGAATGTTATCAGCGTTCATTAATTTATTATTAAAAGTTTGAATAGATAGCAAGTTTGCCAAGAGTTTAAATAAATCGATAAATATTGGAAACATCATGTTAACATTTTGCTAAACCGTAGACAATAGAAACTATTGTTTGTTATAACTAAAACCAATTTTTCGAAATATAGGTATCTTATAGAAGGCAAAGTTAATTAAAAAAAATCTATTTTGTTCGAAACAACAAAAATTCAACCAAATAGAGGACGTTTAATCTCTAAATGTTTAAAAAAATACATTTAGTAGATATTATATTGAATATATTGTGATACACAATAAAATTTAAAGCTTGCTTATTTTAATAATGATTAAAAATTAATATATTAATGGTATCTAGTTTGAATAAATAAATGGGGTATGAAATATTATCAAGATTCAGTATTCCACAGAGCAATTTGAGAAATCTTGTCATAGTCAAATATGAGTAACTCATTCAAATAGTATTTTGTACTTGATAAAATTTGCCAAATATTGGTAATTAATTTAAGTATAACTGACTTCTGTAAGCACATAATTTGTCAACATTTTGCTAAACGGTAGTCAATGGAAACTATGGCCTGCTGTAACTAAAATTATTTTTTATAAATATATCTAATAGAAGGCAAAGTTTAAAAAACTTAATTTTGTTTCTACAAAAATTCAATCTTATCCAAATTAAGGACGCTTAATCTCTAAATATTTAATCAAATAAGAAAAATTTTGTTAACATTTTGTTAAATTGTGGACATTGTAAATTATTGTTTGCTATAACTAAAATCAATTTTTAGAAATATAGATAATAAGAAGCAAAATTAATTTAAAAAGCACCCAATTTTGTTTCTATGTACAAAAATTCAACCTTATCCAAATTGAGGACGCTTAATCTCTAAATATTTAATCAAATAAATTAAAATAATAATTGTGAAGATTATCCGCAATTTAATTATAAGGATTTGATGAAACAATTAAATAGTTGATAAATATTATACAGCTAAATATATAATATAATTAAACATCTTTTTCACCAACGTGAAACAATAAAATTTTTTACTCATTTTTCAATTAAATTATGCATGAATTCAATTAATTTCTGCTAGATTCATTTAGGAAGGAAGAACATGTTAAAAACGCTGACAAGTTGAAAAATAAAAAAAAGAAAAGAGGAGATCACAGAATATAAAAGTCATTCAAAACTTCACTTTATATATCATCTTATTAGTTTATTCTTAGCATTCTAGTATAACATAAATTCCAACACAAACATGAATGAATCACAATCTTATTATCTTCCAGCAACTTACAACAATAATAATAAATCCTTATCATATTCTTTTTTTTTATTATTTTCATGTTTTTAATAACTCTGGCGGTATTTTAACGAAATACGCCGCGCCGCCCCCATACACAAAATACGAAATAATAGTCTGTGTGGTGCGCGTTTCGAAGAGGAGGGAGAATGGAAAGATGCTCGCTGCTTTTTATGCTTGCGAATGATAAAAAAAACGGCTTCAAATTACTTCATTTTGACGAATCGACTTAGAAAATATCGTTTTAATTAAAATATAAAATATTAAAATTCAAGTTTTATTTATTAAATTGTGCCTATATTGTTTAATCCCCGTACAACTCTTAACATTCATTTAATATGGTTTCTAAAAACCGCTTAATTGCCGAGATTCCCAATTTTATTTTAACGCAGAAAATATTTAAACAAGCAATACATACATATAGATAGTAACACATTGACGGACAGAGCGGCTTAAATATTTCGTATTTTATAAAATATTGATAAAGTATGTAATATTTGATATTTCTTGATATTAATCACATTATTTTATCCGTAAATGTGTATTTTGTATCAACTTTTATTAAATGAAAACAGTTAGAAAGTGTCTTTTTAATCTTTTCTTACACGTATATTTATATATTTAAATTATATTTACATTTTTGAATATGCTGCTAGACTCGCAAAATGTTATTTCTTCATAAAAGATATCACATTCTAATTTTATATCATAAGTAAAAGTAACTAAAGCTAAAATTTATTAAAATAGATATTCTATAAATTCACAATTTATATTTATTATTAACAATATTTATGAAGGATGCGTACAAATATGCACTAAATATTTGTTTAAATAAATTTATTTTATCGCAGCTTAGATGTATCATTATAACAACTTAATTATGTAAGTGTTGTAAAGGGAAAGATTTAGAGAATTTGAAGTTATAGGAGTTTGAACTTGTTTAGCTAAACCTTTTCCTCCCGCCGCGCCTCGCCGTTTTGCGAATCGATAATATTATAAATAAGTGAGGATGTGATGTGTTTGATGATATTTAATTTACCCAACCAAATAATATAAAGCGCGCTCTTTTTTCCACCATTGTACTACTTACTACTTCGACGTAGAGAAGTGGAGAGAGCAACCGCTTCAAAATTGAATCATGAAGACAATAAAATGTTGGCTTTGTTCATATAAATTTCTATTAGGTAATAGCATTATAGATTATACTGAATTTAATCTTAATTTTCATTCGAAATTTTAACTATCAAGAGTGAGTTTAATGCTCTTTCGAATTATCTGCAATAAAAAAATGTTTAAACCGATTGTCGTTTCAAGAATTTAATTAAGTATGCAAATTTATTTCCTCTTCTATTACTGTACTTCAAAATTTAATAAATATGTTTATTATTTATTTATACTATAGCACGAAATAAACTAATATTTCCATTATTTTAATTCAAAATCTTCTAATTTCATTGAAGATTTTTTTAATCAATTGTAAGAACGTATTTTAATTCATACGCATTATCATTTCGACAATGCTTATATTTTTCTTTTTTTAGGTTTATTAAATTCAAGATGGAAGAATGAATGAATATCTCGACATTACATCTTGAAAATAACAAGCGAAATTGATTTTTCATACAATGTGGATACTTACGTGTGTAACATGATAGTACCTACAGCTGCATTCTATTTTGAATGAGATAAGTCTCATCATATTAGTGGAAAATTTCAAATTAAATCTTTAATAAAGCGCAATCTATTTGATTTATTTTTGTAAAAATGACATTGAAGAAGGCTATTGTACTCAAGCTTATTACTTAATACATGCCGGAATGTTTTCTACTTTTATAAAACTTTCCAGTACAATATTCTTAATATAAAATTTTATAAATTAGTTAATTTTAAATTTTAGTTGTTTTATTTTAAATTTGAATTAATATCTTAGAGATATTTTATTTAAAAATGATTTTAACAACGAGTACCTTCTTAGGGTCATTTCTAGTATACTACTGACAATGTTATACAGTAAATTGCAATTATCACGCAAGAAATATTTTGCAACCGACAACATTAGATTTTTTTGCATTTATATTAGTTCCGTTTATGTTGATAATAAAAAATTCTCTTCCAAAAAGTGTTTCATTTCCAGTATACTACTGGATACTGAATTAATTTTTCACAATATCATTTGAAATTATGGTTTTTCATTAATTCATTCATTCACTTTCAGTGCCATCCAAAGTTTTCTATATATTCTAAGCTTTTACTCTGCGCACTAAAGATCTACAAAATTTTGTCATCGAACACGTGGGTATATAAGTTAAGTGCTATAAAAATTTCGTTATGATCTTTAACAAATTGCAAGATGAAGCGTAGCACCCAATAACTTTGACGTTACCGGACCGATCATATCGGTGAGTAAAAGATTCAAAAATTTATCCTAAATGTCGTGAAAACTTAGCGGAAGCAACCAGAGAATTTTGATTGATTTAAAAAATAGTAGTTGGACTGTAAAAATACAATTTTGATTAAATCTTTAGAAAACTGTAGGTACTAGAACAATATAAACTCGATGTTGGATGCTTTCTTTCTTTATGAATTGATTGATCACAAGAAAATAGAACAAAATAATGTAGTCAGTCTTTAAAAATGCACTTAAGCTAAAATGCGATGATAGCTGCAATAAAATAAATAAATGAATAAATAATAAATTTGATATCTATGTAATGCATGTGAGAATTTACATTGTCTTCAATAACAAATTAAATTGATGATGGTTTACAACCACAACCAACACCAATTTTAATAACAAACAAATAAGAAACACGTAAAAAGTAAGTTAAAAACACATTATAAAATATTTTAAATTTTTAAATCGCTGTAATACGGTAGCGTTTTTCACTCTATTAATATTGGAAGGGCATTTTACAGTCACATTTTTCATCACGTTCTTATTTTCATAAAAATTGTGATGTAAGCTTACTTTAAGTACCATGCAAATTAGTACATATAATTCAAATTCAAAAAATACTCGATATTGTTCTTACCAGTTATGCATTTAGTATGAACTGTTTTACTTGAAAAAAAGTTTAAAATAGAAAATATTGTACAAAACATAAAAATATTTGTTGTTGGCCCAGTGGAATCCAGTGAACTAATTCCATGATGGGCAAAAGTACCTTTATTTAAGATTTGCGAAAACGCTCCAAAACTCTGCTATAGTTTACGCAAGCAATGTATATGGTTGTATTTAAAAATCTTGATCGATTTCGTATGCGATACCATTCTCCGAATAGAATTTATATTTATGTTTCGTTTATATACAAATATATCATATTGTAAATTGTGGGTCAGGTTCTCTGAATGAGATTATGACAGTTTTATGAATGTTTTAAAAATGTTGAGAATTCAGATGCTCTAGTTGCACATTAACGACCCTATTTTCCTCCTTAAATACATTAATAACAATGTCTTGCTGCTGCATTCGCATTAAGAGGGTGCGCCCTTCAAATTAAGAAGTACGAGCAGTTGTTATGCAAAATGTTATTGCATATTTATAGATTCACATTTTTTTATTGTTTTATTGATCAAGGTGTTATAATATTGTAAAAAGCATAGTTTAATATTTATAAGTGGGATTGCGCATGGATGGAACAACAAATTCTCGCACACAAGTTGTGCGATTGTAAATTGAATGTATATTTATTAGGCCAAACGGAAGAAGATAATTTAAATAAATGAATAGAATAGAAGTGAATAACACGTAAATAATAAATACGTTAAAAGAGAAGTAGGAAGCATGCAAATGTATATGTATTGTAGCTTTTATGTCATAATATTGTAATAATATCGCGGGCCAACAATACGGGGAATCTATACGAGTTCATGTACATGCGAGTACTGTACGTGTATGTGTGTGTACGTATTTATAAAGGATTTTCTTTTTATTCTCTCGGCTGGATGAAATTAGATTTGTTGAAAAGCGAAATGAAAGTATAACGATCGATGCATTTTCTACTAGTAGTAGCTAGTACACCGTCACTACCGCACCAATACCAATAACACCAACACCAACACCACAATGTCGATTTAAATTAAATTTTCAAGTTGAAAGGATATATAATAGTTTTCGGTGGTGGCGGTGCGGTGGTATAGTAGGTATATATAACTATATAGTTGGAGGAAATGATGGAAGTGAATTGCAATTGAATATGATGGGCCATCCTGTTGTAATTGTGATTGGCAAGTAATATACCTGAAGGAACTTAGGGTCACGTCTGTCATTTGGGCAGCCGTCTTGCCTCCTTTGGGACCCTAATCGTTCCAACACTCCAATCAATAATTCAAAAGCGCGCTCTACTACTCTCTAACCCGATGGATAGATGGATGCTATATGCTGCGAATTTTATTTTATCTATATACGCCCCGAAAAACTACCCACATTTATATTTATTTTCATAACAGCCACATTCAATCTTAAACACTTATTACACATCATTTATGTTTTATTTTTATTTCTATTTTATACACACACATACACCATTTACAATATTGATTATAACATATCTTAGATAGACACACATTCGTATCTTAAAATTCTATTATTAACAATAATATCATTCCATTTGCGTCATTAAAATCTTAATTAACATTTTTATTTAAGCGCAAAATTGCTTACTTTACTCATTTACGAGTTTGAAGCGATCTTCTTGCAGTTGCAATTCTGCAAATTAATCAAATTTAGCAAGCACATGCAATATTTTGCAAACAGCAATTATTAGTTTTTAGTTTTAGTTTTTAATTGTTTACAAACCAAAAGACTTTCCTAAGAAAGGTTTAAATTCAAATTGCCCGGAGTTGACTCAGACATGCGCGTTAAGAGATGAAATAAAAATGCCTGATGCGACATAATTAAAAAGTGAAAATTTTTCTTAAAATTTACTTCAAGCATAAAATTGCATATTTTACTATTTACTATTTTCATTATAGTCATTATTTTATAAAATATAATCATTTCGATATTTTATGCGAACGAATTGATGCAAAGGCATGACCTTGTATACCTTCAAATTTGTTTTTCTAGAATAATCGCACATCTCGATGCAATAAACTTGTGTGGCGAGGTGCGTACGCGTCACCTTCGATCAACCTTTATCATTTCTGTGCGGTCCAACGATGGCAACGTTTGTAATAATAAGCATTTTGTGATCGAATTATTTAATTGTGCATCATAAATTAGACTATTTCGTTGATGGCGTTAAGCAGTTTCTAGGAGGATAATGATAAGGTAAATAGTATTTGTGTTATATTAAATATTAATGCCTACATATTTAGCACGATTAATTAATTTGTTTAGTTAATTATCTGCCAACGTTTGACTTTTATGTCGATTCTTAAATTTGTTGCTTAAGAATGTAACTCGTGTTATATTGAAAAAATCGTAAGCTGCTGAACAAAATGTTGTTATTTTTCTAACAAATTCTATGCCTTATAAACTAAGTTGTTGATAAATTTGATAAAAACCGTTCTGATCTGATCCCACTCCATTATAAATTTATTTACTTCCATTTATATCGTCAACAAAACAAACGTAATTAGTTATTATACCAAATACGTAATAAATATGTAAAGGTAATAAAGTTTTTCTGGTCAAATATTTAGCGTAGGTATATAAAAACTTTTCATTGTCATCTATGATAAAAATAGAATCTAATTAAAGAACTTCCAATCCAAAGTAATTGTAAAAATGAATTAGTACTGTTTATTGCGTTAAATCTAATTTGAAATAATGAAACGCTTTTGAGTAGTAAATTTCAGTGTATTTAGTTATATGCTCATAATTGTTTTAACTCTATTAAAAAAGTGTAAACAATGTGCTATTGTATAACTTTTACTACTTATATAATTTATTAATTCCTCCATTTTTATTATTGCTGTGTGTGTGGAAACAATGTTTTTTTCCACTGTAAAGGAGGGAAAAACGTTAAAGATAATTTGACTTGAAAGTCTTTGAGGAATATTTTAAAAATTAACCGGTATCTTCTTGTGGCAAATAATAAAATTAAAAGCACATTAATCAGTGCATTTAACAAAGCATAATTAAGCTACTTACCACATTAAATATTACATAATTAAATCGCTTTGGATTATATTCAAATTTGTCGTGGAAATTATAATTTAGCAAAAATGTCTAAGTAGATATACTGATTTTAATAATGAAATTGATTAAAAATAGTTGTGTTTATAAAATATTCAACAAATTAATGATCTAAGATATTGCTCAAAGTTGGAAACAAGAATTTTAGTTTTCCATATTAATAAAGTTTTAATGTCAAGTTGTTTCATATTAGGTGCAAAAAGAGAATCTTAATAATAGGAATATTCAATTTCATTAATTAATAAACGCGAAATTTAGTAAAGTTGCCCGGAAATCTATTTTGATGAAATTATTATATTTATTACATTAAGCAGCCTGAACTCAACTAAGAATAACGCAATGTTTAACTTGCTTATAATTAAATTACTATTAAGTTTATTTACGAACAAATAGCAAACAACTTTTTTCACTTTAAACTTTTCAACAATAAGTAGGTATGCTTTATTTTTTCTCCTTTCTTTTCGAACAGAAATAAAACGTTGTTAGTTAACTGTATATTTCTTACATATTGAGATTGTTTTTATACTAAAATATAAATATTAAATTCAATTGTATTGCAAATTAAAACAACGTCTCTATATAAACTCTAATTAAACGTAAAATTAATTTTCATATTATTATTCTATAAAACGTCTTTTTCTATATAAAATTTATGTGTCGCATTTTGAAATATGTATACAGCACTTATATGTACCGCATGTTTGCAACAGTACATATATATACTTTGTAGCCTATACTAAAGCCAACACATAAACTTTAATTACTTACATAATTTAAAAACTCTGGCGATAATTTTCATTTTTGATACATTTAATTACTTTCGGAAAAATAAATGGAATACAAAGTTGTTTTTGCATCAACCGCAATATGAAATCATTTATGCATGTGTTTCAAATAGCTAAAAATAAAGTATAAATAGGAAAGTTTTATTTGAATACTAATAATAATCTTAATTTAGTTACGTTACTACTTCTTAATTTCGAACATTGTTAAATTCTTTCCAATCCCTCTCAACGATTTATTAATATTAAGTGTTTTGTTTGCCAGTTTTACACTGCATTTAATAAATCAATTCTAGTTATTTTACTTTTTGTCATTGTATAACTAATTTGAACTTAATATGAAGACATTTACAATGCAGATGTTTTGCAAAAATTTACGTCGTATTTTAAAATTTCCAACAATTGTCACTTAAATCTAATTCTAATCAATTACAGCTCACAGCTTCTGGAAAATGAACAATGAGAGTGAAAAGGAATTATAGCTGAATTGAATTCATTTATTTTAAATATCTACTTATGATTTTACGTAAGCACTAAAACTCTTTTGAAATTAAAATGATGTGCAAGTAGGCACCTACATATTAACGTTTGTTTAACTTATCACTCTGTTTTATACTATCAATAATAAAGCTAAAATATTTGATGCAATTTATTCTAGCAAACTTTAAATTAACTAATTAAATTCATTAAATTAATTAGATTTATTGTATGCAAACATTATTTGGTGACCTACATACACACTCGTATATAAATTAGACAGATTTTCTAAGCGCTAGATGGTAAAATACAGGTTTTTCTCTAGTCTGACTTTATAGCAAAGTCTTGTTTAATATTTCAGGTCAATTTATTCCAAATTTATTTCAAATTATTGCTGTTATTTTGTTAATTTTTACTTATAAACGATTATGTACTTCTATTTAAAGCGGCAATAATATTATTTTCATGTTACAATTTCAATAATGAAATAATTAATATTTATTAATTAATTTTGGTTTGCAAGTGAAGCTAAAACGTATTTATCTTTGCCGTAAATAAAAATATTGCAAACGTTGTTTTTACATATGTTATCCAAACATTTAAACATACACCTACGTATATCGTGAAAAATGTAAATAAATTCGGTGCATCTAAATGGACTATTTACTTTAATTTAGATAATGCAAATTATTTTATTTACGAAACCAGAACACTAAATAATTATATTTATGATATGCAACGATATTAGCAGCACTAAACTATCTGCATAAAATCATCATAAACCTTAGTTTTAGTAATTTCGGCACTTTTTTGCATGTACATATAGTTTAGATTTACATTAATTATATAATCTGGAATTTTTGAAATGCATATAATATGATAATTTCGTATAATATTTTATTCGAATCAATTATTATATTGCGATTAAATTGTTTGACCTACATTACAAAATAGGTATTTATCGTACATTATAATATATGAAAATTTTTCGCAAATAACATGAGTGCGTGGTGTATAATGTATTTTTTAATATATATAAAAATTTGTACAGTGTTGTTGGTTTTGAAGTTGAAGTGGTGAATTTATTCAGATGTGAAGTACATAATGGGCCATAACTCTTGTTTATGGCGCAATGTTCGAAATCAGCTCCGATCATATATTGTTAGATATATAGTAACATATGTCATATACAATAGTTTTCTTTCTAATCATCGAAATAATGAACAAAAAATTGGATGATGGCATCAACACCTGCGCAATATACAATATGAAAAACAAACCAATATATTAATCCGCGCGGTTCTTTTTAAAACCATGCGTCATTTTAATGTGAAAAAAAACGAAAAAAAACGACGACATGTCGTATGAAAAACTTGATCACTTGCAATTTTGATTTATTGAGTTTTATATGTATTGCTTAAATTACATTAATATGCTTGGTACGTTTATAAAGTTAACAATTTTTTATGAAAACTTTGATACGTAGTTGAGATTTTTTAGTTTGTGTATTTCTTTACAATACATTTCAATTTTTTCTAGCATTAATAAATAATTTTAACCCATTATCAAATTAAGAAAGTATCCATTTTCTGTATTTTTATAAAAACGTTGCTTCTTTTAGAGGAGAAACAATGTATATAAATGAGTTTTTTCAGTTTGTGTTTATTTTTAAAATACATTTCAATTTTTGCTTGCGAAAATATAAATTAATAAATAAATTATCAAATTATCAAATAAAAGTGATATAATCCTTTTATTGCTTGATTTTAGTCATGTTTCAATACTAAATTTAGCATTTCAAATGGAGGTGTACAATAGATGAGTTTAGGACCATTGTAATTGGGTCTAGTTTTAATAATAATCTTCATTCTGTTTGGCGTAACAATTTTTTTCTATAAATTTTTAAATTCTGATATAATATTGAAACATATTGACTTTTTAATTTATGCAAATAAGAATAATGCTTTTCGTTACTTAGATAGCTAAATATAGTTTGTTGTAATACTTAACACTGTCTAAACACATTTATCTTATGTTTAATTATTAAATTTATTGATTAATTCCTACCATTATCTGCAAATATCAATTATTAAAAAGATTTGTTATAAATTTCATTGTTTGGATTAGCAATTTAAACTGAATCAACTTTGAAATGTCAACATTGTTTTTAATTTATTAATTATGTGTGCTTGCAGCATTAAATTGTATAATAAGCGTTATAATATTAAATGCTTAACATCATCTCTGCTTGATATTATAAACTATATATACAGGAAACGTTTAGTTCTAGACAATGGGTTGCGTAACAACAAAAAAACAAGGAAAGAGGTTTGCCAAAAATTATCCACTCATTGAGTAAGCTGATACAAATTTTGCATAAGAAAAAAGAGTTTAACAGTGGTGCAAGTGCGAAGATGATTCGCGCAATTGTTTTGGCTGACATCCAAGAGAGCGATATATATATATGACATGCTATTATATCATTAACTTTGCACTTGTATAATTTAGTAGAGTCACGTTAGCGCTTTCTTATATGTACAAGCATGAACATCAAATAATCAAGCGCAGCAAATGGCTTTATAAAATCCATTCGCACACGAAAATGATCAATTACTATTATCATCCTCAAAAAGCAATAAATTAATGATGAATGTACGTGATACCACACATATATATAAAATAATAATTCCAAACAATATAAAAATAATTTAATTCGCGATAGTTGTGTTGAAATATATCTATCTGGTGCAGGCTCCGGGCATTTTTTTTCATTATTTCCAAATATTTCATTCCATTGCCACGAATTGAATGCTGTTGCTGCGCTACACTATGATCAGAGGTAATTAGTTTTTATTAAAATTAATAGTCCAAAAACTGTCTATGTTTACAACAGCAGTTTTACTTAATGAAGATAATACGTTGCTCTAAACTTATATATTCATCATGCTTTATGTGTTGACAATTTATTATGATTATTTAAAAAATATAAACTAGTCTATAAATAGATATCTAAAAATATAAATTACTCAAAATTAAGATATAAATCACGTTGAAACGTTTATTACTTTTATACAGAGCCACAAGAAAACATTTATAGTTAATTAATATTTGTCATTGAGTTATTATTAATTAAAATGAAATATTAATATTGCTGGCGGTGGAAAAAAATTGGTCAGATTTTAATAAAATGATAACAGAAAATTAAACACATTTTTGTTTAAATCAATCAACGTGCCACCACAAAAAATAGTAAAACGGTTATGAAACAATTTCATATTTATCGAAATTGAAAATGGTGCTTAATTAATTTTGATCATTTAAATGTTAAAGTTCAACTAAAATTGTAATTGTTAACCAAATTCCTTACGATGAGCAAAAAAACATGCAAAGTTTGTGCATTGAACATAGTTCGTAAAGGTAAGGTAAGATGATATCTACATTTTTAATTAAAACTAATGAATATAATTGTGTAAGTTTTTTACAAAAGTGAAAATAAAACAAATTTTTTGCTTATTAATTCTAATGTACAACATTCTTGTTGGATTGTTATATGATAAATAAATAAATTGGGTAATTTTTTGAGAATAGAGCATATAGTTTATGAAGGTGCAAGATGATATCTACATTTTTAATTGAAATTCATGAATATAATTGTTAATTTATTACAGAAGTGAAAATATAACACATTTTTTGCTTATTAACTTCAATTTGCAACATTCTTATTAGATATTTATATGATAAATAAATAGGTTTTGTGACTTTGTGTGCGTAGAGCATCTTGAGTTTATTACATAAGTGAAAATTAAACATTTTTTCCTCATTAACACCAATTTGCAACATTGTTATGGAATAAATAAATATTAATATATTTTAATTTTTAATTAACTTGTGTAACTTTCAATTATGTGGCTAGTTAACATTCGATATACCTATGTAGGTAATAGTTATAAAATTGCAATTTATTTAATGAAAAAATTCTTATAACAAGTTTTAATATTGCAGAAAATTTGGAATCATAAATGTTGCCTTTAAGCGAAACATTAAAAATTAAAGCTAAACTTGCAGCATAGGTTTTTCTTCAAAACCAATTTTAATTTTTATATTACTGTAGCAATTTTTTCTTCGTTTTTGAGAAAAATAATAAAATATATATATATTGTGGTGCAACGTAAGAGGTTTATAAAAATGCAGTGCACACATTTCAGCAATAAATTTCTTAAATACGTCGTTTTGAAATACACTGGAGATTATTTATTTTTACATTTAAAAAGTTTTTACTTTTTATTGTTGCACATACATATTTTATGCATGTAGAAAAAGTGCACGTTTTATGATACTCGCTTAAACCGCACGAATATTTTAATACATAAATAATTTGTTAGCCAGCCGATGTGAGGTGGTAGGTAGCATTACGTATTAACATTGCCACCACCAACAACATTTAATTATTTATCGTTTTATTTCATGTTAATTGGATTTTATTAGGTATAAATTAGTTTTTAAAGCGTGTGATATTTTTTCCTCAAAAAAAAACATTAAATTAACGTATAAATAAAATCTGTGCAAAAATGTTTATCTCATCTTCTTTATTATTATTGTTATTAGCCCATGTGAGGTGGTAGCATTATGTATTAACATTGCCACCACCAACATTTAATTATTTATCGTTTTATTTAATATCAATTAGATTTTTTAGGTAATAACTAGTTTTTAGCGCGTGCGATATTTTTCCGTCACAAAAAAACATTAAATCAACTTATAAATAGGATCTGTGCACAAATGTTTGTCCCATGTCCTTAATTATTGTTGTTATTAGCTCATGTGAGACGGTAACATTACGTATTAACATTACGACCACCAACATTTAAGTATTTATCTTTTTCTTTACTATTAATTGGATTTTTAGGTAATAACTAATTTTTAACGCGTGCGATATTTTTCCCTCCCAAAAAAACATTATATCAACTCTATGCTATGCTATGATCTATGCTATGATCTATGCACAAATGTTTGTCTCATCTCCTTTATTATTATTGTTATTAGCCCATGTGAGGTGGTAGCATTACGTATTAACATTGCCATCACCAACATTTAATTATTTATCGATTTATTTAATGTTAATTGAATTTTATTAGCTATAAACTAATTTTTAACGCGGGCGATATTTTTTCTCTCAAAAAATTAACTTATAAATAGAATCTGTGCAAAAATGTTTGTCTCATCTCCTTTATTATTATTGTTGTTGGCTTAATATAACTTTATTGTTAGGGTGTATTTAATTTGATTTTATTAAATTCTTCCAGACAAATAAGTGATATAAATAAATTCCGCTTTTTAATTAACAAGCAAAAAAAAACGATATTTATAAATTTGAAAACTAATATATCCGGTTTGAGCTGTGAATAAAAAAGTATATTTACGAAGAAGAGAAAAAAAACGAATATTTTTATTTACAATTTGTAATATTTTAGATTTTAGACACTCCAGACAGCTGACACATATCTAATTTCAAAATGTAAAGCTTGGAAAAGATGCTTCTCTAAGTGACTTTAATACATACACAATTTTTTTAAGGAATTTACCGGCAGATTCCAAATACCTACGCTACGCAGCACACCATCGTCGTCGTAACAGAAACGTCAACTTTAAGCGACAAAGGAAGATGCATGTATAATAAATGCAATAAAAGCATTCCTAATCATTTTTATTAAAATTCATCATATTCGGTCGGTGATGATGGTGGTAACGGTGCGGTGGCCGTAATCTTTTACATTTCATTAAGTTTTCCGTAAACTTGTAAACGGTGGAAAGTTTTAAGCGTTTTTACATGGTTAATATCAACAAACGTTAAACAAAAACCGAATGCTGCTTTTCGTTAATCAAATAAAAAGATTTGCCTTTCAAAACTGGCTTCAATTTGTTTGGTAAAATATAATGCACTTGGCGATTAAATAAAATGCAAATTTGTACAATACAATAACAAAATCAATTGTTGCTAAAACGGACCATCATATGCATTTTTAATACATTTTGGTAATAATTAAATTGGTGCGATAAGCGATGTGCCCATGTGTTTAGTTCACATAAATAAATAGGTAATTAATTTCGCTAAAAATATTTTAACGTTAAGTCTTCTTTTATTAATTAGATTTATAATTTTCGGATAGTCAAATCATACTGTTCACATACTAACTATTAAGTCTGTCAAGGTACACCTTCAATTTTATTACCATTTATAGTATGTATTGAAGCCAATTACTTTAGCTAATATAATTGCTGAACATTTACTATCAGATCAAATGCTTCAACTTTCTGTGTATTTTATAATCGAGGCAACAAATTGTTTCAAAATTAAGATTAAAATCAAACTCATCGAAGCAATTACGAATAACTCTTTCATCGCAAACTCTACAAATAGAAATGTTAGATGGATTGTATAAATAAACAATACTTTAATGTTCTAATGTAAAAGTCTTTCAATCGTTGAATAAAGCAATAAATTACTAAATATTGTACAATAATATAAAAAGTATATAATAATTTATAACTTTTTAATATTTAGATGTCTTTCTATTGTTTTTTAATTTAATCAAATATAATTTCGTATATTTCGCAAAAAAGTTTTTTTTTGAGTAACATTCTTAAAGAGAAAACATAAAAATGACATTAGTAAACTTCCACTTCCTCTGAGCGGATTTGTATTAAAAGTTGATCAAGCAAGGATAGTTGCATCCGAAGCTTAATTGTGAAGTTTTAGAACAAAAGCAACAAGAATTTTAATGTTACATGTTTGTAAGAAAAACAGACATTTATTATTAGCTTAGATTATCTAAACGCTGGCAACGATAATAATCTTAAACATCGGTTTAAAAATTGTGCTTTATTTTTTGTAGATATTGTATTGTTTATTTTATTGTCTTTCAATATTTTCTTTGTTGTGAGATCATTAAATTTATTACTAGATATATATAAACAACAAGATTATTGCTTTGATGCTTTTGAAGGTTAGATAAGTACATTTTCTAAGAAAATATTACATTTAAGTTTATTACACTTAGTACAACCTAGATTATCCGTCATTCTTGCATAAAAATACTTATGTTACTACAAGTGACGTTAGATCGAAAGAAATTTAAGAGAAAAGCGTAATAATAAGCGGCAAAGAAAAAAAAAGTACAAAAAATACAAATTTATATAAAAATTATCGTGATAGTCCGGATAATTGAGATTTTGATTGTTTCGGTTGTTCAAAACAGCCATTATGGAAAGTGCGGCCAAGCTATATCCCATTCTTTATTCTATATACAGTTAATCAATTTAAAAACTAAAAAATGATACCAAATGAAATCACTGTGGCTGAATTGGTTAAATATCACCAAAGCATATTTATAATATTCATTTATCGTATTTTTATTTCTAAGTTTACTAATAGTTTGCCTTAAATTACGAAATAATCTCTTTATAAGTTTGTCAAGCAATTACATTTTACATATTAACTGATTTTAAATCTAAAAATTATTGAAAATAAGACATATTTAATACTTAATAGTAGATAAAAGTCATTATATATAATTCTTGGAATAAAATTTTAGAAGATTTTAATGTAATTACGTTTTGAGTGGAGGTCGAAAAAGAGAGTAAAAGAAGTTGAAAACTATTTTAGTTTAAATTCATTCTAGCGTAATATTTTGCATCAAAATGGTTTATAAAATAGCTATTGATTCTCAATTTTATGTTAAAAACGAAAATCTCAAAAAAGAGAGCGGCGAGAGAGCGCGCCGCGCCGCGTCCCGGCGAACGACGCCGAACCGATGTGTGTGTGTGTGAGCGAAAACGGGAAAAGTGGCGCGGCGCAAGTGAAAGAAGAGAAAAAAAAAGTATTTTGTGAGGTAATAAGGGAAAATATATTACCCAGGCAGAGAAAAGTAGGCTCTCCAGCGTACTGTGTGGGATAAGCTGGTGCACGATCACCAGGTAACAAGTAGGGACACTTTTGTTCTACGGTTTGGCAGACATTGAGACAGGGCCTTACTCGCTGCCCCGCACCCTTATAATGAGGCACCATTGAACTGCACACCCACCGCCGGTATGCTTCCTGCAACAGAAGAAACAAACAAACAATCGTTAGAAAATATAAACATATGACCAACTTTTCACACTGCACACATAACTATATACCACTCATACATAAAAGATTTTATTATTTTACATTTATTAGCGCGTACCAGTTTCTTAAAATATAAAATTTTATGTGCTACCTTGAGTGCGCCGTTTCGACACGTTTTCCTCGCAAACTAACAACTCATACAAATCGGTTTTATCACCCATTTGATATGTGTGCGAGTGTGTGTGTGTGTGTGGTTTCTTTAATAGTTTTCCCATTTCGTTTTACTTTCAACCGATATTAACTTATAATACACACAATTCTTCTCCTTCTAATGATTAAGTTCATTTAACAATTACTCGCCAACTAATTGCACACAAATTATAAAGTGATTTATTTTATCGCCAAAATACCTATTTGATTTTTTATACGAACAATAAAGAAACGAATATTTTACGGCTATTAGTTTCACATACAAATTTTAAAGTGTTAGCTCATTTATATTTTATTTGTTTAATGATTTTTAATAAAATTCTGATAAGAAAATTATATTTTTGTTGTGGTATCAAGATAACAATTAAAATATCTATGACGAAGAAATATTGATCAGACAATCAAAGAAAAACAACATGTTTTAAATAAAAATTTCTTTCAATAAATCTCGGTGTTATCATAAATAAACCTTCTTGCGTTAATTCCCAAAATTATGTTCGCATATAATTTTTTATCGATATAATTATAGACCTTATTAAAAATTGTTTGAATTGTGGTAAATATAAGGTCTACCGGAAAGTTCTGTTAGTTTATAGTATGCAACAAAAATATTTTTTCTCTTGATCTTTATTAATATTTATTTTATACTATAGTATTTATCCGTATTTAAGACTTCTTGCACACATAATTCCAATTTTTAAATATAGATTTTATATTGTTTTTTTACTTTTGTAGGTGAATTTACATGTTTAGAATAGACATTGCCTCAACTCCGCACTTTAAGAGCTTACTATTTGACAATACTAGGTTGTAAATGAATTTTTATTGATTATGTCATATTTTGTATTAGTTTAAATGTAGAATTTATCAAAAAAGCATTTTAAAAATGTAAATGTATGAGTTTCCAACCCCCAGCATCATTAAATTAAATACGATTTAAATAAAGATTTGCTATTAAAAAAATAGTGCGAAATGGTGTACAGTAAGAATGCCATATGCCATAGATAGTATTAATTTTTGTTTAAAAAATTTGTATGATTTATTATACTTTTTTTATTTCTCAAACGGGCAGAACTTTCCGGTAGACCTTATATATCTAATACATTTGCAATTCAATGATAAGTGTATTAATAGTAAATGCAGGTATTTTAAAAATGTAAAATGTACTGTAAAGCAAGCACTAATTGATGTGGAAACCCATTCCTCAATTTACACGATACTCGAATTACACAGTTTTGTTTTTACACGTTTCGTGTGCAAAATAAGAGGATTTGTTTTAATACGGTTTCTCATATAAAGATGTGCTTTTAAACGATTTTAATACATCGCTCTTTTTGTTATTATGAATAATAAAACTAAAAATTTTATAGCATATATAAATGAGCGTCTGTTTAGTGACATTGTACTTGCCTATTTCTAAAAATCCACACCAAATTAAGCAAAAAGTTTATTAGTTTATAGCATTAAGTAAACTTGAGCCGTGCGTATAGTTAATTAACTCAAATTAAAACAACTTGTCGTTTAAAGATAATTGCAATAAAAAATATATTATACATATATTTTTCAAGTGAAAAAAACTGTCACCATAAGAATATATTCTTGTTAAAATTTTAAATATATGGTAAAAACGTAAACACATGTGATGTAACGTAAAGAATGCTTGCGATGCGGCAAACATTTGAATATTTTACGATATTTAAAAATACAACATTTTACTACATTTACATTAATTTTTAAACAATTTCTTCCACCTGTACATTTCTGTACAAATATGTTATAGTAGCAAACATGTATAAATAGTTTGTGTATTTTAAACTGTGATGTGTAATGTTTAAATACGCTATTTCTACAAGAAAGGATTTACATACAAAACCATGTTCTGTGAAGCTCGCATTAAAAAAGTTTATGTAGATTGACGGAAACAAAATATATCGATAAAAGTAGTGACATAATCTGACAAAAAACAAACAAATACATAAAGCGTATTGAATGGGAATTTGTCCCATTTTCTAAAATATATTATGAAATGAAGCGATATTAAACAAAAAGAATACAACACTTTTTTGTTTGTGATTAAAATAATAATGAAATAAAAGATCTAATTACAGATTACAAATTAGTTTGACTCTTCGAAATGTTGCATGGTAGTTACTAAAAAACATAAGGTCAAATCAAGTGAAAAACCAAATTAAATTATAAAGTTTTTTTGACACAAAATGTTGATTTTAAAGATAAATGCAAAGTAAAAGAAAATAAAAAAAATATTTAATTAATGAATTTCTAGGTGTCACCACTTTGTCGATAACAATATGATGTTAAAAAGGATTTTTTATCAAATTTATGATTAAAATGCTAAATATTTTTTGTCAATAAAATTGCAACCTGTTTTATGTGACTATAGCTTGTAAAAATTGGCTTTACAGTGGTTGTTTATAAAGTAATTTATTCATTTAAGTAAAAAGTGCAAAAATTGTTAAAAATCTTGTACTTATTAAGACATCTACGGTTAACATTACTTAACATAAGAATGTTATTCTTGCCATGCATCATTCTATATTGTGGAATTATAAAAAACAGAAAAAAATAAAATAAGAAGTAAAATTGTATTGTAGGTTAATCATATAATTTGTTTATTGCCTAAAGTGTTAGTAAAATAACGGATACATTCAACATAATCAACAATTTAATTACTCTATAATTAATTTAGAAATTCTGATAGTTTTAGTGTACGTTTATTATATAATATAACATACAAATTGAGTGCACATCAGTTATTGATATGATAGGGTTATAAAGGCCAAATCCATATTGTTGTTCGATTTTATCTTTGATTGAAAGCACAATATGTAAATTGATGTTTATTACGTAGCTTATTACGGCTTATCTATTGCAACCGGCAACAATCATACAAATTTCTATACCAAATGTAGTCCACATATATGAACAATATAAATGCAATGCCCTAAAAAAGCGCGATAGCGAAATTCACTCGCGCGCCCTTTCGACTTGCTTTTAAAGAAAACACACTTGAAGGCATACATTCGTTAGAAAAATAATGTCAAGTGCGTCTATATGTGGACGACTAACTACCTAAGAGCGTGTTAAGAATATTATTCTTAAATTCAATTAACAAAATACATCAATACAAGTTTTTTGCAATAGAATAATTATTCACATAAATCTAAATTAAAATAAATTTATATAATCACCTTTTATTTTATAAATTAAATTATTTAATTAATTCTCGTGAGTTGCATTGTCACTTGTTATAGTATATCGAAGATTTTATGTTAGCAGCTCATCTTCAAGGCACTAAAATATGATGGACAATAATAGATCAGCAATAATAGTTAGCATAAAATATATAAAGGTCTCTAAAACATTTAGAATATTTAATATATTTGAATGTTTAATAAATATTTGAAAATTTAACCTGATACAAAATTCTTTTTAAAGTATTAATAAATAAATTAGCAGCATTTAGAAATGCAAATAAGCGCAGCTAGGAGTTAAAAGCGAGAGACGCTTTTTAAAGCTTTTTCCCCTCCCGAAATTAGGTCAAATCGATCAAAAAAATATTGTGACGAATAAATATTTAAGTATAAAAATCCACATTATAGACCTAGATGCAATCAAAGAGCAAGTTTTGTTAAATTGGGACATTTTACGCATCCTAAGTAAATAAATGTAAAATATAGAGAACAAGTTTATTTCATTGAACATTAACAATTAGAAAATGTTCTTTTTTTTGTATGAAATGAAATAAAATGGTTAACTTTATTATCAAAGTGCATTAAATTTTATTTTAAATAAAATATATATATATATATATATAGGTATATATTTGTAAATTGCTAAGCTACTAAGCTTATTTTACAGGTATATTCAAATGTAAAATGCTAAGAGGATATAAAATACTTTATGTCGTATTTAATTACAAGGCGATTCTAAAAGTTTTTAAACGTTATTTGATAATTAAAAGAAAGTTCTGTTGCTATTTAATATAATAATTTTAGTTTAGTTACGCTCTTACGCTATTATTAAATTTAATATTGCGCCTTTTAAAATATTTTAATGCGATTCAAAGTTCAACAGCAAAAAGTACACACATTTTAATTATACGAATTATAAATAAATAAATACTTTTTCATTCAATATTCCAACAATCATTTCAGATTTTAATTTATTTATTATCTGTGTTATATTATTCAGTAAATTTATTGAATAATTTAGTCTATTCATTTAATAATTGAATATATGATTATTATTATATGTGTATAGTGCATTTTATTCAAACGTTATAGGCAAATATTTCCTGTATATAATTTACTGTTTTTAGTTTCTCCACATTCTTAAACATTAAATTTTGCATGGAGATTTTTTGCGGATTTCCCTATTGATTTTTCTTTGACCTTTCAGCTTTTCTTATTAGATGTTTTATTGGCTTTCATCATTATTGAACTAAAATGCAAGAATAACTGCTTTCTTCTCATATCTTGGAATAGTTATGATAAAAAGTTGTAGGTACAGTAAATTTTCGATAAATGCAACAAGGCTGATTCTATTTTTCCAACTAGTTGCAATTATCAAATATTGCAATTATCGAATAAATTTCTCTAAATGAATATATTATTTGAATGTGTTGTTTTTTGACAACATTTAACCGTAGTTGCGTTAATCGAATTCATGTGA